>CAODLS012281990.1:0-15364 GCA_948243855.1 Flueggea neowawraea | reverse complement strand
AATGGTCCAGACTTATGTTGTGCACTTAGAATCGAGACCAATGCACGTAGTAGAGATGTAGAACTCTCAGGTCTAAAGGTGCAACCATACTACGCACTTTGAAGAATCATCTATGCACGTAGACAAGTTCATGATGAAAACTGAAGAGAGCTCATAAGACAAGTCAGAGTCGCGTGTTATCATTGATAAATGCGCGTAAAAGAGCAAAGGTGACATCTTTGAAGTGATCAATGCTACGCGCGTAGACAAGGCTCTAGAATACTAACAAAATCAAGATACTCCTTGGGAATTTGAATTTGAATATTCTCTGGCATAGTTATGTGAAGAATCAAATGTGTGATCTTGGACAAACGTGAATGCACGTAGCAAGATTGTGCAAAGTGCACAGAACGGAAGAGCAATGCACATAGAAGAATATCAATGTGCGTATTAGCCACCTAGTATCAATTTAGTTCAAGCAGTGACTATTGGACTCAAATCAATGCACGCAGAAGGAAGATCAAAGTGCGCAGAACTCGGTTGGATCAAGGTATTATGCACATAGTATCGATGGTACGCACGTAAAAGGTTGTGACGTCATTAAAAGACAAAATTCTCTACTTTCTCACAACGACTACTTTGAGGCTTGCAACGGCTATATTCTTGTTAGTAGCTATATATAGACGTCCCAGGCGAGAAAAAAAAGAAGAGAGACATTTGCTAAACTTGCTATTCGTTTTCTCTCTCATTTTTACCTTTCTTACTCATTTGAACTATTTACTTACTATCATATTTCTGGGTTGGTGTGAGCTTAAATCTGTTATATTCGTGGGTTGATTTTGTATCAAGCAAGGCTATTTACTTAGGGTAGATAGGTTTCCTTGTTATGCCTTAGAAAAACAAGAGTGGTTCCTAGTGAACCTTAGAAAACTAGAGATTTGGTTTGCTAGTTGAGCCCACAAAAACTAGTGGTTAGGTTTCCTAGTTGATCCCGCAAAAACTAGAGGTTTTGGTTTGTTTGTTTTGTCCTTAAAACAAGGTGTAACGGTTTGCTTGTTGATCCCGCAAAAACAAGTGGTGTAAACTGTTTTCCTCCACCTGCAAGTGAGGAGATAGTGGATTGGTGTGAGCTTTCTCACAAAGACTGTGAAAAGAAAAGACTGTGACGTTTGGATTAAGGTACTGTGCACGTAGTATCAATGGTACGCACGTAAAAGGTTGCGACGTCATTAAAAGACAAAATTCTCTACTTTCTCACAATGACTACTTTGAGGCTTGCAACGACTATATTCTTGTTAGTAGCTATATATAGACATCCCAGGAGAGAAAAGAAAGAAGAGAGACATTTGCTAAACTTGCTATTCATTTTCTCTCTCATTTCTACCTTTCGAACTCATTTGAACTATTTATTTGCTATCATATTCCTGGGTTGGTGTGAGCTTAAATCTGTTATATTCTTAGGTTGATTTTGTATCAAGCATGGCTATTTACGTGGGGTAGATAAGTTCCCTTGTTGTGCCTTAGAAAAACAAGAGTGGTTCCTAGTGAATCTTAGAAAACTAGAGTTTTGGTTTGCTAGTTGAGCCCACAAAAACTAGTTGTTAGGTTTCCTAGTTGAGCACGCAAAAACTAGATGTTTGGTTTGCTTGTTTTGTCCTTAAAACAAGGTGTAATAGTTTGCTTGTTGATCCTGCAAAAATAAGTAGTGTAAACAGGTCTCCTCCACCCACAAGTGAGGAGATACTGGATTGAAATTCTTTAGGGGATCCAGAGGAGTGGACGTAGGTCAAAGATGACCGAACCATTATAAATTGGATTTATTCTCTCTTCTCTCAACTCATTTACTTTGCTTTGTATTTGATTTACTTTGTTTGTGGATTGGATCTTTGGTTTTAAGTTATTTCCTCATTTAACTTTGTTATCTGTTTTAATTTGCAAAAGATTTGAAACGAAGTTTTTAAACTCTCTAAAACTCCAATCACCCCCTTTTTTGAGTGCCATTTCTATTGAGACCGATCATTTTCATAATATATTTAAACATTATTGACGTTTGATTTAGTGGTAGTTTTTGTTTTTTGATAAATTGTTGCCTTATTGTTTTATTCATCTACAACACAAAGAGTAATCAAATAGACCAATAATCAAAGACATCATTTATCTTCTAACCTCCAAACCCTAGCCCCAAGCCTACCCTTCCAACCACCCTTTTCAATGTCCCCACGGTCACCCACCCCCTCATCTATATTGTAAACCTCCCACCCCGATCAACGATAAGCCTTTAAGCTTTTCATTTGTGCTCAAGGAATTCCTTATTTCATCAATATTGCTCAGAAGAGGAATGTCTGCAGTCAAAGTTTTGGCTTTGTGTGCCTTCACCAAAATTGCTTTTTTACTCAATCATTGGTAAGGATCATATGCTTGATTATTGACCATTACCATCTTTGTGCCTTTAAACCACCAAGAAACCCTATCCCTTGCCTACTTCATAACATATTGCACCAACAAACACCAAACCTCCTCAAACCGAAATGGTCCAACCCCTCCCTGCTAGTATCTGATATGGTAAATCTTACCTTCATCCAGCTTAGGGTGTGAAGAAACAATTCCTTTCAATCTCAATCTCCAATACTGCATCTTCTTCTTGGCTAAACCAAGTTGGGTCATACATCGACTCAGATGCCCTATCAAGACCGCGTCTTGATGTGGCTCAGATTATTATTGCCACGAAATTCCAATATATTCTAAGGAATTTGGAAGTGATCATGAATAAAGTTGTTCACCATTTTGCGGTCAGGGAATTGGCCTTATTGGTTGATTTTCTTGGGATGGACAAAAACTTTGATGATGATGATGACTTGTCATAATATGATGAGATCAAATCGAACCATCCCCAAACACATGGACTACCTTTGCCAAGTCAGTGTGAATCCATTGGCAACTTAGCTTGCCAAGTTCTTACGAATTCTCAGTCTTTGACTGTTGTTGTTTCGAATTTAAATGATTGTTTAAATTCTCAGTCGCAATATTAGATGCAGATTAAGGATAATCATGTTATCCAGGAAATGACTCAAAGTCAATAGCCTTGTGGGGACAATCAAAATCAACACGTGTTGGACCTCTCTAGTAGTCTTGGCCATATTTCTTTAGTAAATTTCAGAAAGAAAGATGGATCTTGTAAGTTAAAATTTATTGACCCAAATAGAGATATCATATCTGAATTTGAAGTATGAGGTGATTTGTTTGATTTTACCATTCGAGCTCACAACTAAGTTCTCTCTAAACAAGTTGAAACCTACGACCCTCTAGCTGACGGTGAACCTCTTGCTAAAGCAAATCACACTTGGAATGTTGGGGCTGGATTATAATTCTTGAAGAGGACTACAATAGGTGGCAGTGTCAAAACTTCACCACTAAGCATTTATGTAAGAAGGCTTGATTGTCCTCTTTTTTTTTTTTGTTTTTTAATTTCAATCATGCTAGATTCTTTGAAGTTTGATATTCAGAATTTTCAGGGTGGATTGGTATGGATAGGAAGCGTCATTTCATCAAAACCTTGGTTCCACATCAGTCTATTTCTTTCTTGGGTTTGTTAGAAACTAAGAAAGAATCTGTTGATGCTTCTGGTATTTGGCATTTTTGGGTGCATTCTACTTTCCAATTCTATTGTGTATCCTCGATTGGAGCTTCTAGAGATTTGTGTTTGGTTTGGAATACTGCTTGGATTTTAACTACTTTGGTGAGGCATGGTTCTCGTTGAATCTCTATTGATTTTGTATGGGGCTCAACTTCTTATAGATTCCTCTTAATTTATGCTTTTGTGTTCATTGGTTATAGCTGCTTTGTGGGATGAATTGATGTTGATTATTATTTTCAATGGTTGTTTGTTAGTTGAGGGTGATTTTAATGAGGTATTGGAACCTTCAAAACTGCTTAATGAGACTAGATTTACGAGGTTAATGGTGTTATTGAGGGAATTTAGGTACGAGGTATGGTTTCTGATACATCTATTCTCCAGATCGATGATGACACCTTACTTTTTATGCCTGCAAACCTGATGGTTCTAAAAAATATGCAACAACTCTTAAGGTGTTTCAAACTCATCTCTGGACTTAAAATTAACTTTCATAAAATTGTTACGATTACTTGGGTCTTCCTTTATCTCATCAAATTGTGTTATTGAGGGAATTAAGGCCTTGGTGTGGAGGAGAATGTTCTAAACGGAGCTGCAAACCTTATGGGTTATAAAGTTGAAAGCTTTCCAATAAATTACTTGGGTCTTCCTTTATCTCATCAAATTGTTACGATGCAGGATTGAGATCTAGTAGTTAGTAAATCTAAGAAGCAATTGGCACCCTGGAAAGGCTCGCTATTATCACCAGCGGGCATACTAGTCCTTATTTGGTTAGTGTTCTCTTTCATTCCTATTTATTTTATGTCCATGTTCCAAATGCCCGTCGAAGTCCAGAATTGTATTGAAAGCATTATGAGGTTGTTTCATTTGAGAGGGCAAGTTGATCAAATAACTATTTGCAAATTTTTATGGGAAGAGGTTTATAAGCCTACTGAGTTTGGAGGTTATGGAATTTTTCGTTTGCAATTGAGAATTATTGGTTTGTTACTTAAATGAGTATCGAAATTAAAATCTATTGATGATTCCAATTCTTGGCTTAAATTATTATGTGTGAGCTATGGAATATCATGTTGGCAGGAATTGTTTTTAATACCCTCTAGAAAAACCTCTCATGTGTGTTGTGAAATTAGAAAGGCTTGTGTCCAAAATAAGGACGTGTGGAATTTTTTCACTACCCGTGTCAAATTTTATGTATGTTATGGGTAGCAGACCCGATTTTAAGAAGACTGGTGATATATAGATCATCCCCTTTCAATTACTTTCCCAAACCTCTTCTGTTTGGCCCAAAGAAAAACTTGTAATGTTGCGGACGACTTGCATTTTTACGGATCCAACCAAACAGACAGCTCTATCTTAAGAGCGGCATGACGAAGAATATTGCAACTAAATGAACATGAGGATTGATAGCATCTGGTTGCGCTTCTTCCTAGTTTTCCTTTCACGTCTGGATGTTGTGATATTGCGGTCTGGACTCTAAATCAAAAGCAATATAAGGCACAATCTTTCACCTCATCTTTTGGCACTTCGTTGCTAAATTCGGTAAACAACCATATGTTTAAATGTTGTTGGGAGACTGTTGCATATTCTCAAATTAATTACTTTACTTGGTTGGCCTTACATGGCCAAGTTCCAGCAAAAGCTTTTTTATCTTCTAGAAACATCATTCCACCTAGTGACTTGATCGGGTCTATTGTGAGCGCAAAATAGTCGATTGTAGTAATAAAGCCTAAGGAGTATTACTTGGGTATCATCTCCATAGGGAACGTGTCTAATTGTGGTGAATAATTAAATTTAAAGGAAGTATAAACATCATAAGCTATGTTTTTTTGGTTTTTGAAATTAAAGCAAGAAATAATTTAAAAACAAAAAACTCAAGAATGGAAAAACGTTAGGGCTTTCGAGATAAAACCAGGGATCCAGTTACTTAATGGATGAAATTGGGTTTGACAAAATAGGTGTGAGTGTCCTCTCCTCAAGACTGAATCAATGCCTCTTTCAAGGTCACTCGAGTCGTACTTACACTTCCTAGGAGGGTCGTTTTGGCATCACCTAGCCAAGTTAGGCCCATCAAGATCATTGGGAAATTTCATTGAACAGCTTGTAGGTATAGGTATATTTATATCCTAAAACCATACAAGTTGTATGCTAGTGGACATAACCCAAACTTAATCTTTCAATTCTTCACTTGAGCTTACAAAAACAACATCATTCAATAATCAATAAGTCATAAAATCAATCACCATCAATAGATTCAACAATTAAATCATCAAAACAATAGATATAACATTAAAAACACAAAACCCATAACATTAATCATCCATCAAAGCGACATAAATCCAAAGTTTACATCTCTAAACCCTAACACAAAATCTAAGCTATCATATTTATAAAACTAATCCTAGAGCAATAAAAATAAAAAGGGAAAAAATAAAACTTGTCTCAATGGATGATGGAAGCTTCCTCAATCCTCTTATCTCTCTCTTTTCAAATTCTTGAATCTTACTTGGAAATTGATGGAGAATGATTCTCTTCTTTAATGTGCAAGTGTCCAAGGTTTCCAAAAATGGGTGTGTAAGAGGCCTATTTATAGTCCTCAAGGTCTCTCATAAACACTAGCAAAAATCTCCTAAAAATGCCCTTAAATTATGCCTTTGGTCCATAAAATTTTGGAGTCTTTTGTCACTCTTTTCTCTCTCCTCTGGCGTGTGTCACAACCATGACAAATGGGTATCACAGCCGTGACACATTTATGTCCAAGAAATGGTGCCAAATCTCCTTTGTCACGGCTATGAGGGAGGTCATGATGGTGTCATGGCCGTGACACTTCTCCCTCATGGTCGTGATGATTTTCTGGATGCATTCTCCACCTTTTTCATGTGTCACGACCGTGAGAGTTGTCCATCATGGCCTTGACACTTCTCTTCTCCTCTTTTCCTTCATTTTCTTCATCTTTTCATGGGTTTTCTTAGGACCTTTCCATTTTGCATCTCTTTTTGCAGCTTTTTCTACTCATTTTTCTCCAAATTCATCATCCTACAAACATCATAAGAATTTCACCACAAAAGCATGATTTATAGGATGAAAATAGATGCATTCTTGCTTGAATTAATATGTAAATTTAGCCTACATCAGTTTATTTACTCATGACAAATGTAAATAGAATCAACACAAACAAATAAACATAATCATTGGAGTTCAAAAGAAGAAATAAGAAATCAATTCTGAATATTGTAGTATTCTCTTTCGCTCCTTGAAAACCTTCAATTTCTCTTTGTCTTGGTGCCTTAAGTTTGCCAAAAGTGCCTAAAAGGTAGGGAAACATGTCTTTTATAGCACATGGTGTAACAACCTTATACTTTCCATCTGATTAAACTATAATTATATAGTCGTATAAAACCATATACGATCATAGAAATTCATCAAGAAAACATACATGTCTTGTGTACATAATCATATACAATAATAAAAGTGATATATACAAGGCAGTTTCAAAATTTCTACAAATGCAAGCCAAAAGAGACTCAACTAACTATATATGCAAATTCTTAGGAGGAGGAAGTCTAAAGCAACAGCCTACCATCCTGTTATTCATGTTGTTATCTGCAAACTTCTTGCTCAAAATCAACCCAAAAGATTTGCGTTTTATATGTGTTGCAACTTAATGAGCATAAACTATCATAGATCAAATCCAAGCAAACACAAACATTCCAAATAAACTATTGAATATCGAAATTGTTATCCATTTTATATGTTGTTACCAAACAAGCCAAGAATTGCCTTAGATTACTGTAAGTCAGTGTGTAATTGGCTGGCCGACACCGTGTGATTATGACCCAAAGGTCTTCAATATGAGAATATGACCCAAAGGTCTCCTGTGTAATAATGACATGAAGGTCTCCAATGTGAAAATATGACCTAAAGGTCCCACTACGAATATAATTTGTTAATACAAGAGCAAGATAGTCGCAACGTATTTATCAAGTTCAATATGAATGAATTTCCATAAAAAATGTCTCAACAGGCATTTTAGCAATTCGTTAAACAAAGGATGAGCTATAACCAATATACATGTAAAATTCTTCCATTCCATGTAAACAATCAACATTTTCAACATATTCATTTAACAAACCATATGCATATTCACAACATATAACATAGATCACATAAATATGACTAGTCACTAGCTTGTCTAAGTATTCACATCGAGATCTCACCTTTGAACACAAATCATATAACACATATTTGAATCTAGTATAAAGTTTACACTCACAAGTGCTTCCAATAGATGCTAAGCATTGATAACTTTTAGTTTTCTGATCTGATATTGTTCCGGCCTTTGGATCTATAACTTCTGATAGACGCTACGCACTGATAACCTTTTTAAGATTGTCGAATCCATAAAAAATTCGATTCTAATTCCTCAACCAAATGTTTGGCCAATTACATTTCAGTCTCTGCGTCACCATAATTTCCAATTTTGCCTCTTTCTTCCTTGCTTTTTAGTCCTTTTTCCACTTTCCTTCCTGTAACACAAAACACAAGGAATTCAATTAAAACTTATCTCAAAATAATTCTTTGAAATCCAAAATTCATTTAATTAACTAAATAAATACGCGTATAAATACTTGTATCACTCCACGTATAACTCTGTTGGACTCAAAGTTATACTAAATCTTGAATGTGTTGATTGGCCTTCAGGCATTATAGTTGCAGCTACTCCAAAAGTGGTCATCGCTAAAATTATCATTTTTTTTATTTCTCACATGAAAAGGTAAAGTTCAATATAGGAATGTTATTCCTAGTTACACCATGTCCTTCTATAAAGAATACTCCTTCTGCTCCTTAGTCAACTCAGCCAGTATTATTCTATAGGCATGAAGTTGTTCTTTATTTCATGGTGCATCAAGGCCCCTTTGTAGAAGGACTACATCCAATTTTTCATCAATTTCTCTAAATTCAAACGGTGCACATTCTTCATGTTCATCTATGATTTCAGGTTGATAATGGATGATGATGCCTTGTCCCATCCTTTGCAAATAATAGCCTATGATTTTCAAAATACTTGATATTTGCATTTATTCAGAGTTTTCATGCATTCTCTTGAAATTTTCTAATGTAGCTTCGTTGTAGTCATCCCATAGTTTTCTCACATTATTCAGCTAGTTATATACTAACAAAGTAGCAAAGAGTCTTCATAACTTTATTGGCATATGAAAAGTTGTTGCTTCATTCATACACCTTGAAACATTTTGATCTAATTTAAGTAATTCCCTTTTCATTGTTGAGCATGACACACCGTCAACAATTAATAAATCATTAGATGATGTTGGTCCTCTCGTGTGGTTTAATAGTAACCGTAAGTAATACCTTTCACCTATGAGAAATAGAAAAAAAGTTGTTGAACATATATATATATTAATCAGCACATATACATAAATATGGTATAAATTGTAAAAGAGTTTATATAATATTGCTAAGAGCATCAGCTATATGGCTCAATGACTCCATAGGGAGGGAATGCTCGAAACATGTGCTCAGTTTGCACCGAGTGCATGTTTCCGTCAGTGGATCCCACATACCATGTGTTGGTGTTATTTTTTTTACAACGGTTAAATGATCATTTTCACCAAAAAAAAATTCATTTTTTGTTTAGGGATCGTTTGTTTCAAACAGTCCCTTTAATTTTTTTTTTCTTTCAATTTCATCTACAATTACCCATGAACACCCACGATCTCCACTTCATTTTTTTTTACACACAATTTCAATAATATTTTTCTCTCTTCTCCTATCTAATACACAAAATCTCAATTACAATCCTCCATCTTCTTTTGTGAAATGGATCCAAACCATGATCAGTGTTTTCCCCAAAATTATAATTCAAACAATACGCCAAATTCTTAAAACCATCCATATTGTTTTTCCCACCGAATTTCCAAAATTCTCCATAACTTGACATGCACAAAATTTTTTGTGAAATTATCAAAAACAAATACGACATTAATTAATGTAGTTTAAGGTTTTTTATTTTATTTTTAATCTAGATATTATTATAGTTAATATATTTTAGGATTTTATATCATCAAGTAATGTACTTTAAGTTAATGTATCGCATTATTTTCAATTTTAATTTTTTTATTTGAATCATTTGCTTAATGAATTTGTAATCGTTTGCTTAATGTATTTTATTGTTTTATGACATCGAATGTAGTTATTTTTTAACCTAAGAATTTTGTTTTAATATTTACTCACTCGACACTAATTTTTAGAAAATAGTATTTTCGAAAAAATCGCATATTTAATTTATCCAAAATAATTTAAAGTGTAATTTCAGAGATATAATTTATTTTACATTAAAGTGTAAAATTAGTATGTTAAATAAATGTATTTATTGTGAATTGTATATCATAAATAAATTAAATGAGAAGTAAAGTGATTGTCGGTCTAATGAATGAGTATAAGAATAGGGAGGGAGAGTTTAATGAAGATAGAGTTTACTAGAAAGCTGATATGACATAACAATCATACCCAAATGGGTATAAAGCATTGTGGATGCCCTAAGCTTGTCTAAATATAAACAATACTATGATAATTTTAAATAAACTTTAATTTTTATGATGTAAATTATAATATATAATACAATAATATAAATTATAAAAGAATGTACATAATAAAAAATTTTAAAAAAAATTATTTTATCTTATGTTACCTAAAATTGGATTTCCAGCACTTGCACGGTTGATTACTTCTCATTATTTTTCCTTTTAGTCCATACTATTTGTTGCTTGTTCCACACATATTGCTCTCCAAATCACCATTATAGCAACTTTCTCGCATTCTCATCAACAAAGTATGAATTAAAAAACTCAGTAAACATAGTTTTAGATACATGATCCCACTAAAAAACATGTTCTAAGTTTTGATTTTCAAAAAAAAATCACTAATTTTGTATGAGGAAGATGAAACTGCAAATTTATAAAAGATGAATATATTTCATTTAACTCAAACTCACATATTTTCCACATGGCTTTTTGTGCTGAAATTCATCTTGCATCTTAGAATTGTTGAATCTCATCAACTAACACATCTCTATTCTCAGTAGTAGTATATATTACAACTTTGTCATGTCCTTTATAAATATATTTGTATAGATTCTTAACTGCCTTTAAACTCAAAAAAAATTCAACATTAATATGACAATTATATCTTTTAAGGAGATATAGATTGTTGGCACAAGAATAGCTCTAGAGGGGTGAATAGAGTGATTGAACCTTTCTTTCAATCTTGCAAAAATACAAACACTTGAAAACGATATCAATAGCAAAGGTGTATGTGTATGCAAGTGTTAATCAAAATAACAAAGATAACAATAAGAGAGATAAGAGAGAAGAGATCAAACACAAAGATTTTATAGTAATTCGGCCAATTCTCAATGCCTACATTCACTACTTAAGTTTTACAACTTAGGCTTTTCTGTTAATGCCTCCAAAAAGTCTTTACATCAACTTCTACTCCTTATCCTTTGGTGAGTAGCCAACTACGTTGTTTTTCGGCTCACAACAAACCAATATTGTTTTACGGATGGCAACTAACCACGAGTGTTTTCTCGCCTTAAACACAACCTGACAACTTCACTTTCCAAGTTAAGTGAGAACTTCTAGTTTTCACTAGTTGATTTCGATTCAACTAAAAATCTAAAGGCAATTGGCAATCAACCCCTTTAATCCCAATACCTCAACCCAAATACAAGTATGAGAATAACAGTAAATTGTTTACAAGTGACCAACAATGATGGTGGGACTTTAATTGTATAGTAAAAGGAATCAAACCATAGATGGAATCAAATATGAACCATCATTGGTTCAACATTGATTAATTGTACGATACCATCCATCTGTTATCTACTATTTCTCCTCTTACTTTGACATACACACACATATATACATACATACACACATACATACAAACATATATATATATATATATAATGAGACGTGTACCAATAATGTTATAGTTATAAAGTAAAAAATATATAGAATGATCACTTTCATTACAAAACATGTATATTATTTATTTAACAAATAATACTATTGTAAATAATAGGGGCAGTCGTCATTTTGACAGGTTGAAAAATTAAATAAATTAACCATCGTAAATAATATTAACCTTATTACCAACTAAGATAATTTTTAGATCCCAACTCAAATAACTATGGCTTTTATGCAATCTTCTTTTTCTGAGACTTGAAATTCATCAAAAAAAATATTTTCAACAATAGCTTGTGACATTTTAAAACCTACATTTACGTACAAACACTGAAATGTAAGTCCAAAATTTATTAAATAATGAATTTTAAAATGAAACAATATTGTTCTGCATGTCAAATAAAATTATTAGTTCAAAATATTATCTACCATATAATTCTAATATAATGCAAAAACTATTCACAATTTAATGATAAGATACCATTATTTATACAGATAATGTTTGAAATTGTCTATGAATTATTTTTTTTCAATGTTTTGGAAATGAGGGATTGTTTATACATTCTAAAAGTATTCACAAGCACTTGATTTTTTTTATTTAATTGATAAAAAATTGGATAAGTAAGCTCAAATAACTCATAATTATTTTTTTACTAACTTAAGGGTTGTTTGGGAGTTGGTTACAGGGGACGAGTGAATGAGAGGATCGGAGGGTAGAACAATTCTTTATTTGAGAGTTTGTTTTAGAGAAGGTAGGAAAATGTTAGATAAGTTAGCCCCCTCTCATCCCATTTTTTCTAACCCTCTAGTTTAGGGGGTTAAAGGAAGTTAAGGGCCTGTTTAGTTATGTAAATTTTTTACTATTTTTTAGAAAATAGAAATAGAAAAATGAAAAAATTATTCAATTTTTTTAAAATTAGTAAGCATATTTTCTAAATGCTTTGAAATTTTAGAAAATAGAAAGAAAACAGAAAATAAAAAATAGAAATAAAAAATTAATCTTTGACATCAAACTTCCATTTTTGTTCTTATTTATTTTTCTCGATTCCAAAACTACCATCCAATTATAATGTAGTTTCTAATGATTTCTCTCTTCTCTTTTCCTTCACTTTGAACTCCCAAACAAAAAATAAGTTTTCAATTTCCTTTGCTCTTAATAAACTTTCAAACAACAAAAATTGTTTATACTCCCTATCCCATCCCTTATCACATCCTCCTTCTCTTTTATATACTCTCCACACATTCCCTAAGAGGTGACAAATTTTTCTAGGAGCTTAGTGAGTGTAGTAACTACACTCAGTAGAGAAGTGGTGGTTGTAACTACACTTAGTGGGTGTAGAAAGTGGATCTTAATTAGCTCTCATTCCTAAGTCCAATAAAAGCAGGCAATCTTCGCATTTTCAAGTCACACAACTCAACAATACGATTCCCTTTTACCACAGTTGCTTTGAGCTAATTTCACTAGTGTAATGTGTAATTTGAGCTTTATTATTTTGTAAAAGATGTTTGTATGTCCTTTTTGCATATAGAGAATAAATAGTAATTACTCTAAGAAAGATGGCATAGTTGATAGCATTGAAGCTGGCCTGTTATTCTCCAAATTATCTTACTACAACACTATAACACATTGCTGCTTTTTTTTTTTGACAGAAACCTTAATTTGTTAGATTAATTTTGCTATGTTCACCATTCAAAGGGTAATTTTATTAAGAATGTGACAAAGGTTATATATTAAACATCAATGGGATTAGGAAATTATAGCTCCATTTCTAAAACTTGAGAAACAAAATAGAAAAATATATACATCAACGAATGGTGAGACTTTTATTGAACTAAAAAGAGACAACAAAATATAATCATATTAAACATCTCATTTTCACCAAACCCAATTCTATTGTTTTGTTCTATCATTTTTTATGTTGATTAGCACTATTGGGTCTAGCACTTGCTTCCACACTTGGGTGTATGCACTTGGCTTGACAACTTTTAACACAGGCAACTATTACTGGATACTTGCATCTGTTCATGTAGTCTTTATAGCAAAGGAACTGTTTAAATGACCCACGACCATGAGAAGAAGCCACCATCATCATTATCACCATTATCATAATCAACGGTGTTGTGCTTGATCTTGTTCCTGCCATTTCTTAAGCTCACACCAAACCTATCAACCACACTAGTTAGTATTACACAATTTCTACACTTCAGAGCTAATTTTGGGGCGTTTTATAATTAATCACTTTTTCCATTTTTAGTAATGTAATTTAATGACCCGTTGACTCATAGAAACGCCATTTGGTGCGAGTCAAATGGGCGTAGGTGACGGTTGAAAAGTATCTACATGGTCACTGAATTTTGGCCTTTTTCTCAATATGGTCACCGAATTTTAATTTTTTTCCATACCTACCAAATTCAGTTGCGGATTTTTTTTATGGCTATTTAGCTACGGATCAACTACAAATTAGCTGTGGATTAGTTCCTCCTTTTACTTTGATTAATTTTAGTTAGAAATTTATCTACGGATGTATAATTACAGAATTATTATAAAATTGCTGCCAAGGACAGATCCAGAATTCTTTTTTAGTGGAGCAAATATAGGCTAATATATAAACAAAAATTAAAATTGTAAAAATTTACATGATTTTATTTTTTTACCACCAGTTGGCTATTGATATATGGTGAATTAAATTCTAGAGCAAAAGAACTTGGATAAAATACCGTACCTGTAATATCCTGTCTGTTTCCGATCAATCTTTTATAGCTTTCCGTCCAACCCTGTTTTGATTCATTCAACTTTGATCATTTTCCTTGGTGTTTGGAATGTTGTTGGTGTAACGATGTTTAATGGTCTTATTTTTGTGAGGTTGGGTATTGCTTGTAGGTGAAAGTATTCGGTCCCAATACGCAATGGAATGACAATCCAAGAGGGGGTGAATTGGATATTTAGCAAGTTTGAAACTTTGTTAAAAATATTTTCCAAACAAAACAAATAACAAAGTTCTTTTCAAATCAAAATCAAAGTTAGATGCGGAAGGTCTAAAAACACCAATCCACACTCTCAATAATATAAGTCAAATGTAAAATAAAGAGAGAAAGGGAGAGAGAAATCAAAACCCAATATTTATAGTGGTTCGATCCTCCTTGACCTAAGTCCACTTCTCTAGATCTACTAAAAAATTTCAAGCTATTATCTCCTCACCTATGGGTGGAGGGAAACTATGTACACCACTTATTGCGGGATCAACAAACAAACTCTTACACCTTGTTTTTGCAGGCTCAACTAGAAAACCGTTACCACTTATTTTCAGGACAAAACAAGCAAACCAAACCTCTAGTTTTTGCAGGATTAACTAGAAAATTGAACAATTAGTTTTTGCGGGCTCAATTAGCAAACCGATACTCTAGTTTTCTAAGGTTCACTAGCAACCAGTCTTGTTTTTCTAAGGCACAACAAGAAAACATATCTACCTCAAGCAAACAATCTTGATTATACAAAATTAATCCAAAGATATAACAGATTTAAAGCTCACTCAAACCCAATAGTATGATAGTAAATAATAGCTCAAATGGGTTAAAAAGGTGTAGAAGAGAGAAACAATAATAGCAAAGTATAGCAAATGACTCTCCTGTCTTCTTTTTGCTTTGAGACGTCTATTTATAGCTACTTGAAAGAATATAGTCATTGGAGCCTCGAAGTAGCCATTGTCAGAGAATGAAGAATTTTGTTTTAATTGACGTCACCTTCAATAACGTGCGTTGTACATCATCTACA
>CAODLS012281886.1:0-11783 GCA_948243855.1 Flueggea neowawraea | reverse complement strand
GAAAGGTAAATCTTCCAACCTTAATTATATATGTTGATATGCATGGGTCCTTGGGGGAATTCAAGGCATTAAATTTTTGTTTTATCCGCTGCCATGTATGTATATGAATGTCATATTTTAGCCGCGAATTCCAACAGATTCGCCTATACTCAACCTGCAGATGTGGGATTTGCCTATACTCAACTCATGAGATTTACCCCACCATCGCCATTAGTTGAGGTTTTCCCCACCGCCGTTAAAAATCAAAACGTATTTTATAAATACCAGAGTCAAAAACATATAACGCAGATCTGGGACCAAAGCAAGCGTGATGTGGACTCTGCCACCAATCACTAGACATAAACAAATGTGATGTGGACTCTGCCACCAATCACAAAAAGTGTGGACGAGCCATAGTGTGATGAGGACATGCCTCTATCAATATCAAATCATGTGCCTCGTCAGGCAACATGGCTACCGACACTCCTGGTAGCTGGGTTGTCTCACTCATTGGTATACCAAAGGCTAAACGCATCGTAGCAGAGGTGTCCCATCTCCAAAACATATACATAGTATATATTTAAATCAAATAAAAAACGGTCCTGAGAAAGGGTATATCAAAACAAATCACAAAAGGTCATACGACCAGATTTATCAAAACCAAAGGATATATAAGACACTGCTTATATATCAAGTTCCAAAACATACTTACATAAAATTATGGTTTCCAAAATATTTATCAAATTCATAATGGTATGATTTGCAAAACAAAGCATGCAAATAGTCAATCGTTTACCAAAAATGAATTTCAGTATGCATTTATGAAATATACCAGAAATATAATATAATCAAATTATATTATTTTAAAAACAATTTATCTTTCGCCGAAGTGCAAAATCTTTCAAAACAGAGTACCACTACTCTTTTTCCAAAACCCAAATGCTTTTCCAAAAACCATTCAATAACAAACAAGTCCTCACATAGACCAGATTTTAGGATTCTCAATCCTTTAATTATTTCGGTTTCATGATAAGGTGATAGCACAACAAAAACACATATATATATATTGAAGAGACACAATCTGTGTCTGAAGCTGTCATCCACTCACCTGGATGCCGAGCCTCTAAACTCCAAGTCACAGACCACCAGTCGATGGCTGGTTACCTCGGAAATCAACTGAGCTGAAATGAATATTCACAATAGATCAAACACGGTGACTGTAGCAAAACAAAACATGCGTGAAATGCAGATGCAAACACAGATTTCATCGGCGTCAGAAATCATATTTTGATCGATGATCCAGCACTCACGGCCCAAAAATCCATATAAAATTATGATTTGGTCCCCAAATTTTGTAAAATTATATTTTAGTCCCCGAATTTCTTAAAATTACAAACTAGCGCCTCAAGTCCGAGAATATAAAAACAACTACTCCAAGTAGTCAGATTCCTCAAACGAGCTCCCGAACTATCCGAATTTAAAATTTTAATTAATTTCCTCGAAATTACAAAATTAATCCTTAAGTCTCAAAATTACAAGTATACTCCAAACTTTCCAAATTTTCAAATCTAGATCCCAAGTTTCTAAAATTACAAATCTGGATATCAACTTCCCAAAATTACAAAAATACCAATCTCAAAACTTTATTCTAAAAACTACTGAACTTTTGATTTGGCCAACAAAAATCGAAACCAAATATACCTATGAGTTCATCTCAATATCAGGAACATTAATCCATCAACAATTTCCTCAAACAAACAACAAAATCATCACAAATTGGTTAAACCCGAATCTAACCGTACCCATTTCAATAACTCATCGATTCTTCTGATTTTCAAGCTAGATTTATGTTAATCTAACCTCCAACAATCATAATCTAACAGCCTACAACATCCATTTCAACAGAATCATGCAAAATCTGAAACCCATTTCATTTTCGGCCAAAAACCCATTTCAAAAATTGAATGCATGAAATGAATGAAAAGAGGTGATTAGAACTGAAATCTTACCTTCAGAGATGTTTAGGAACACTGAGGAACCGATGGGAGGCAGAGAGAATCGATCTAAGAGAGTGAGAGTGTGAAAATGAGGGTTTCTGGACGAGTTTTGTGTGTTTTAAATGAGCGCGGATCGAAATGCACCGTTTTGATATTTTCAAAGGCAACGTACATTATTCTGACATGCAAAATATGTCTTGGTGTCACAACGTATGTTATAAAGTGTACAACATACGTTGTCGTGGTCAAAAACGCATCCAGTAGCTTTTGCTTCGAAAACGTAACTTCACGATGTACGTTTCAAGTCGCAACGTACGTTGATCATCTTCCCTTCCAGATAACGTACGTCATCTTACCACAACGTACGTTGTGCACAAATTCCAGTTAACGTACGGTTCACAATTTCATAATGTACGTTGGCATGCTCCAGGCAGCATTCCTCAACTTTCTTTAATTTTGAACGCGTGTCAGATCATTCTCGATGCCCAACGACACTCCACCTTACAAAAAAATCATCTTTCAAATTTTTGAATGTTGTCTCAAACATTCGAGAATCAAGTCTTAATTGAGGTGATTCAAAAATTGAATGACGTCCCACTGAAGAACTTGTCCGACTTGATCAGAAGCTATAGATAATTGATCAGAACAGGAGGGATATTACAACTGATATGGGACACCATACTACAGAGTGTGTAGTCTTTGGTATACAATTGTATGTTTATGGCCCTAGTCACCAGGGTTTGGGGTGACCGTATATCTGGTTAGATATACGCGTTTATTGAGCAGTCAGGTGGCGGAGTCCACACTACTATTTCTTTTATATGGTCTCGTACTATGAATGCACAAATATGGATATATATATATATATCGTCTGAATGCATGTTGTATGTTATGATGCGAACGTTTTGGTAAAACGATTTTTAGTAAATTTATTATGTATATAGTGTGTATACTACATGGTATCTACATATGTGTGCGGTATTTTGAAAAAGGATTTCAAGCCAGTCTTTGTGAGGCACGTACGAGGCGGTCTGATGTGTTGTTTCCTCACTAGGGAATCTTACCCCTTTTTCTTATGTTGTTCTTGTTAACCTTTGTTCGCAGGTGATATTTTTGGGACGCACAACATATGACTCGTACCTCGACCTAGTGCGCTTCTTCACTATAGTGAGTGCCATCGTCCGGAATCTACTATGCTATGTCGTTAGAGCTCCACATTGGGTTACTGTTGGGATACTAGGCCTCAGGAACTGAACATAGCCGAATATAAAAATGGATTACAATGGAGTCAAATAATGTACTGTGGCAAATACAGTGTGTGTATGAAATATAGATATTCATCCCAACCCACGACGACGAAAATCCTATTGCGAATGAATTTCTAACACCCTCGGTGAAAATCGCACATCGATGTAAAGTGACAATTCAGTCTCCAGACTCTTAGAAATTGCAAACTATTTCTAAATTCTCTAAATTAAATCTCTAGTCCCATACATGCCAAATATCAAATTTAGTCCTCTATTTATTCAGAGTTAATTATGTTCAAAAATAACCCAAAACACCACAAACACATTTCAACCGACACCCAACATGTCCAAACACACAAATCAACTCAAATCAACCTCGTAAACATGAATCTACACTTAGGTTCTCCAGAACAACTCAAATTTATCATCATCCTTCAAAAATTTCGGACCAAACCCTAACCATTCAAAGAACTCATCAAATCACTTGATTTCAAGCTAGAATTATGTTTACCTAGCCTCCAAAAAGCATAATATATCAACCTACAACATCCATTTCAACAGAAACATCATCTGAAACCCATCTCATTTTTGGCCTACAATGATTTCAAAAATTAAAGGCATGCAATGGATGCAAATGAGTGATTGGAACTGAAATCTTACCTCCAGATATGCTTAGAAATGTTGGGGAAGCAATGAGAGGGAGAGCGAATTGATCCAGAGTTGAGAAAGAGTGAAAAATAAGGTTTTTGGACGAAAAGGGTTAGGTTTTTGGGTTTTTTAAACACCCATTGATCAAAACATATCGTTTCAATATTTTCAAAGGCAACGTACATTATTTTATCCCTAACGTATGTCTTTCTCACACACAACGTATGTTTCATGAACACAACGTATGTTAAAGGGCTCAAAATCTCATCCAGATGCTTCTGTTTGGAAAACATAGCAACACGACGTACGTTACAAAAAAACAACATACATTGATCATCTTTCCCTCCAAGATAACATACGTTATCTTACAACAACATACATTGTGAAATAATTCCAAATGGCATATGTCTCACAACTTATAACGGACGTTGGCATGCTCCAGATAGCATTCCTCGACTTCCTTTGTTTCCAAATGCATGTGGGGTCATTCCCGATGCCCGAAACACTCAACCTTACAAAGATAACATCTTTCAAACACCCAAACATCATTTCAAACCTTTAGAATGAAATTGGAAGTAGACTAAGATCATTCAAAATTGAATAACGTTCCACTAGAGACTTTGTCGGAACTGGTTGGGATGCTACAGGGAACCTCATCGGAATGGACGGTGCATTACAATAAATATGCATATGTATGAATTTTTGTTATAAGATTCATTTGATAATTTTTAAGCATGTTTGCATGTTGTCTGCTTTGTCTGTGAAATGCTTCAAAATGAAGTTCTGAACTACTACCTACGTACACGAGTGTATAATATTATTATCTGGTTATATACGTACATGTGGTATTTTCTGAAAATATTTTCAAAACGGTCTTTGTGATACTCATATAAGGCGATCTAGAGTGTTTTTCCTCATTAATTTTTCTCATCCCTCCCTTTAACATTTTTTAGGTTTTTCAGCTTTTATGCTCAGTGAGGATTTCTGCTCAACAGTGTGTGCCTTTCTGTTTAGGCCCCGTACGTTAGTCTATAGATGCTCCACACTAGGTTTCTGTGGGATATAACTATATTTGTTTAGTCACAAATGTTTCTTATATATTTTTGTTTTTATATATATTATCCAACTATTCTTTCAATTCATAAGGGATATATCAGAAAATTCTCACCTCGCTACACATGTTTCCCCTAGATTCATTTTCAAGCCTTGAGACTCGGTTGGCATATAGCCAGATACAATTCACCATAACAACGAGATATTCTTCTTCTTCTATTATTGACATGCTTATCATGCTAACAGAATTTGTTTCAACTTAGAGACCGAAAACACACCCGCTATGCAAAGTGATTCAAGATGGCATATCAAATCAACACCCAATTCTATTGAGGGTAACATTATATTCTCCCACACCTAACACCTTTATAATAGTTGTCAACACATACTTATTCCTGGTGATCATACAACCTTTGAACTCAAATTTAGCTAAAGCATAGCTACCCAGAAATGACATAACTTCAAAAGATTTTCTAAAAAACATACCACAAGTTCAACATACTACAACAGAATACAAAAATGCATAGAGGTTCAGAGGAATATATAAAGGATTATGCAAAAGCATACAAAGATACTAAATGTTGAATCAGTTTCTGATTAACATGAAAACTCCTAAATTTTGATAATTTAACAAAACAATTGAAATAGTTGAGATATGCACGTTCTACAACCTTCTAAGTACGTTAAAGAATGATCCACGTACTTTGAACCAAGACCTATGCACGTTAATCACAGATAAGGGCATACCAAGATTTCAAAAATGGACGCTATGTGCATAAGAGCTCATATAAGGAACGTAGAACAGGAGCAATGCGCGTAGCAGACAGTGCAACGTGTGTAGACATGGTACATCAAAAAACAAAATAAGTCAGTATTGTTCTATGTGCGTTGAAGCTAGGACCCAACCACATAGTAAAGAGAAGACTTTCATTGGTTTAAAGAGCACTTGGTGCTACGTAAGCTGAATATGGGTCAAAGCACGTAGACGGTATCATAAGGAAAAATCAGAAGAATTCACAAGTCAAGTCGTGTCACGTTCTACATCAATCATATGTGCGTAAAAGGGTAAAAGAGATTTCTTCAATAGACCATACTACGCACATAGAACCCACCTCAATGCACGTAGATGAGAATGACATATGTCTGACTAAGTAAAGACAATTTCTGTTGCAGTGTGTCAAATTTCAAACGGGAATATTTTCTGATATGTATTCAGAGAGCATCAGAACAGTGAACCACGAACATAGCACAAAAACACAAAAATGTCAGATGAGGTGAGCTGTACTACTTGACGAATGGAAGACACTCTTCGATATTTGAAAATTCAAATATTCTCTAACACAGTCATGAGGAAGAATAAAGGTTTAGTCATTGAAGACACGATAATGCACGTTGCATCTAGTACAGCGCACACAATATTCAAGCTTTATATACAAAGAAGAGAAAGCTAAGCACGTAGTGATCACTTGATATCAAGCATTGGGTACTGGAACTTGGTCTATGCACGCAGAAGAATCAAAGATGAACGTAGGACTCTGATAAAATCATGAACTAAGTACGAAGTACACTTGGTACGCACATAGTATGGGCTGACGTCAGTAAATTCAACATTTTACGACTCTCTCTAAACGGCTATCTTGGGAATTACAACGGTTAGTTTTTGGAGAGTTTCTATAAATAGACATCCCCAGTCATATGGTACAAGTAGAACAATCCTTGATAGTGCCAAAAACTTTGATAATATTTCCTATTGCATTCTTATCTTGTTCTTGATCATTCTTGCCTACCAGTTGAGCTATTAACCTGCTACTTGTTTATAAAGTTGGTTTAAGAGCATTTTTCACTGAGTTAAGAATATTGTTGTAATAAAGCTTTGGTTGTAAATCTTGAGAAAAGAATATGTTTACTTTGTTTTTATCCTTGAAAAACAAAGAAGTGTGGTTTTCTTGTTTTCAACCAGCAAAAACAAAGTGTAAACGGTTTTCTTGTTGATCCCGTAAAAATAAGGGTTGTAAGCGGTTTGCCTCCACCTGGAAGTGAGGAAGCTTAGTGAATTGAAACTCTCTAGTGAGCTAGAGGAGTGGACGTAGGTCAAAGATGACCGAACCACTATAAACTATAATATCCCGTTCGTTTTGACAAGAATTTGATCGTATTCCGTCAAGACTTCAAGGAAATTCGGGGCTTTAAGGTGTTAAACTTTGATCGAGAATGTTTGGAGGTGGTTTATATGTGTAAAGCGCATAGCAGGTCATTTGTGTGCGTTGGAGACGTTCTACGCGCATAGATTGAGGTCAGGGTGTCGTCTACGTGCATAGGTGATTGTACTACATGCGTAGATGGATGTCTGATCTAGACCGTGAATGTGCCTGTGCAAGTCTGTGTGCGTTGTAGACGTCTGTGCACATTGGACGTGATTTGGACTTGGAACCGTGGTGAGCATGGTGATCTACGTGCATAGCACTAGGTGGTGTGCACATTGATCCTGGATCCGTGAGGGAAAGGTTGCCAGATATGCCGATTACGCATACAGGAGCTTCGTCTATGCATATAGTACTTGGTCAATGTGCGTAGAGGAAGGTTCAACGCACGTAGATGGGCCTTTTTCACGTGCATTAAATGAAATGCCACGTTTCAGTTCTGAGGTTCTATAAATACATCCACCTACGACTCTCTTCTGTCATAGCTCATCTCAACCACTGAAATTACTCTCTCAATTACTCCTCAACACTTCCATTACAATTCTTAAGGTAATAATCCGTCTTTGATCTCTTCTTTCTGTCATCTCACCTCATATTTGCTCATCTAAAGTTTTGAACGGATTTTGGGGTTTTCTTCAGATCTTCCTTTTCTATTGTAAAGGAAGTTAAATAAAGGAAGATTAAGCTTGGTTAAGGTTGTAACCATAGGATTCTTGCTTTGGTTTCCAAGGATTTTGTGTTTGAATGAAATCGGTTTCATCCGAGCTAGGGTTCCGAATTTTGGTAGATTTCTCATCGGATATGGAGTTGTATCTAATTTATTATAATAGATAGGTGTTAGAAATATGTAGATCTGACGTCAAGATTTGACGATTTGTGTCGACTGGGTCAAGGAATCCGAATTTGGGGATTTGGATTCTTGATGATTTTGAGGTTGTTTGTAGGATCTGATGTTAGATCCTTGCTTGAGAGGCTGATTGTAGCCAATGTGATTGTTTGATCGATCGGCTATAGATCGAAATAAGAGCTTGGGTATTTTCGCATAAGTTCTCGATGCTATCGAGAGTTAGTCAGCATTTGCATTCACATACATGCATCGGTACTGCCACAATACCACATATTGATACTTGTTATATCTGTATATGTACAGCTCAGTGTGCCTAAGAACAACCACCCGCGAGCGATATTTGACTGATCCACGGCTTTGGATACCAAGTTAGTGAAATAGCAGCTTCAGACACATAGGTTGGGTCTTCAAAATTAAGTATGCTATCTTTTTTATATGTTCGGCTATGACATAAATTGACTAATAATTATTGGGTTAATTAATAATTTGGATATGTGATTATTATTAACCAACATTTTGGCATGAAAAAATCTAAAGTATATATGGGTATATATATACAAGAGCATTTTGTAAATGATGGTATAAAGGAAAAGATATTGCATGATTGTTTGTGGAATACTATGTATATAACACTTTGGCATGGGGACACCTATGCTACGAGGTCGAAATAGCCTTTGGTATACCATTGTATGTTATCACCCTACTACGGATTATGTAGTCTTTGGTATACCATTGTATGTTTATGGCCCTAGTCACCGGGGATTGGGGTGACCATGTATCTAGGCCAGATATACGCTTTTATTAAGCAGTCAGGTGGCAGAGTCCACACTACTATATGTATATGAGCAGTCAGGTGGCGGAGTCCACACTGCTATATGGATATGGAAATATTTCATGGTTTTGTATTATGAATGCACAAGTATATGTATATACTGCCTGAATGCATGTGAATATTCTGGATGCAAACGTTTTTATAAAATGAAATTCGAAAAATATACTATGTATATAGTTTGTATACTATATGGTATAAATATATATGTGTGCGATATTTTGAAATGTGGTTTTCAAACCAGTCTTTGTGAGGCACGTATGAAGCGATCTAACATGTTGTTTCCTCACTAGGGAATCTTACTCCTATTTCTTCTGTTGTCCATGTTATACCTTTGTTCGCAGGTGACATCTTTTGGACGCACAACATCTGATCCGTACCTCGACCTAGTGAGACACTTTTGGCTATTGTGAGTGCCCTCGTTCATGACTGTACTTTGCTATGTCATAGAGTTTCACATCGGGTTACTGTTGGGATATTGGGCTTCATTTTTGTATTTTGGGGTTTACTCTGATGAATTTATATTTTCACTGATATTTTTTATATAATATATATATATATATATATATGTGTGTGTGTGTGTGTGTGATTTTATTTAATTTATAAATGCTTTTATAGATGTTTTAAATGAATAATTTGATAAGTCGGGTTGTTTATTTTATCACAGAGGCTTATGCGGGATGGATCTGACTCGTACGGTGGTCACTAGCCCGACTATGGGTCTTGACAAAGGTGGTATCAGAGGCTAGGTTTCGTATAATTTGTATTGTTGGGATCGGTGTGGAGCATATGTATCTTTGATCGAGTTAGTCCAATTGCTTCTGTATACCCTTCTGATATATGTCTGGTACTGTGGTGATCATGTGGCGTGCTGACATTTGCATATGTGTTCTATCTGTCTGTATGTATAGATATGGCACGTGGTAGAGGTAGAGGTCGAGGTAGACCTAGATGAGTGCCTATTGCTTATTCTGCTGTGGATCCGCATGATTCACATAGTGTACCAGAAGCAGCAGTGCCAGTGCCTCAGCAGCAGTTTTAGCTTCAGCAGCTTATTACCGCTCAAATAGATATGCTTGAGCGTATGACCCGAGTTCTTGAGCGGATAGAGAGAGCTCAGCTGGGTCAGTCGGTAGTTGATCAGCCAGTTCTGCAAGCTGCAGTTCCGCCAGTAGTTCCACCAGCTTAGCCACCACAGCCAGAGGAGGCCACAGTTGATGCTCTTGTGGTTGCACCACGGGCAAAGGAGAACGATATATTAGATAGGTTCATGAAGCTACAACCTCCTGGATTCTCTAGTGTGATGGGGGGGATCCCTATGATTTCTTTCTAGAGGTGGAGCATCATTTTAAGGCTAGGGGCATTACTGATGATGCCAGTAGGGTAAGACTTGGGGCATTTCTCCTGAGTGGTTGAGCAGCCAGATGGTGGAGGAGCCTTAAGGCTCAAGAGGGTTTTACTTAGGCCAGATTTAAGGAGGAGCTTATTGCTTGTGTCCTTCCCCGGAGCATTTGAGATAAGAATGAAAATGGGTTCACTAATTTCATCAGGGACCGAGCATATCGGTAACGGAATATGAGGACAAGTTTAAGGACTTCAGTAGGTACGCGTCTCCCCAGAGTCAGGGAAAGGAGGCGTTGGATAGGAAATTCCTGGATGGGTTGCGACCCACGATCATTAGAGTAGTGGCGACATTGAGTTTGACCACTATGAGGCAGATAGCAAAGTCTGCCAGGGGGATGGAGTATATGGATGAGAGAGATCTGAGAGAGCCCAAGATGGCCAAGACAAAGGGTGTATTTGGATGCCAGCAGGGTCGTGATCAAGGATCTTAGTCGAAGCAGAGACGGCGATATTCAGCTAAAAAACAGAGATCTCAGAGTACTTAGAGCCACAGCGTGGTATAGCCAGCTGGGCAGATAGAGGGACAGAGCTCTGAGAATACAATATCGTCCTATGTGATGTGCAAGAAGAGGCACACGGGAGTATGTCACAGAGCTATAGGTAACTATTTCCATTGCAGACAGTCCGGTCACAAGGTAGCAGAATGTCCGGTATAATGGGGTGTCGATCCTCATGCAGAAAAGTCTATTACAGGAGGCTCAGGGACAACGAGTACCAGTGCAAAAAGAGGAGCTGGTAGGGTCTCCGGGAGCCAGAGTCAGGGTGGTCAGGGCAGTGGTAAAGGTCGGGCAGCTCAGAGCAGTGCTTCATGGGGGCAGGCTCGGGTATACCATCTCACCCGTGAAGAGCCTCAGACCTCTAATGCTGCAATTACTGGTACGCTTTCTATATCTGGTACTCCTGTATATACATTATTTGATACTGGAGCATCACATTCATTCATCACCCCCACCATTTGTAGAGCGGGTCGGGTTAGTGTTGCTTCAGTTGGATATGCTATTAGAGGTTTCATCACCTCTGGTAGCAAGATGTTGACTAAGTCTGGGGTCCAAAGTTATGTGATTTCCATAGATGAACACGAGTTAAAGGCTGATCTCATTTTGCTAGACATGGGAGAGTTTGACGTCATGTTGGGCATGGATTGGCTTTTCGATTGGCATGCAACCTTGGATTGTTTTGCTAAGAGAGTGTGTTTTCAACTGCCTGGTCAGACTGAGTTCTGTTATTAGGGTGAGTGGGATAGTGTTGTAAGGGGATACGTGTCAGCAGTTAGATTCGAAAGGATGATTCGTCGAGGATATGAGGCGTATTTGGCTTTCGTTCTGACTGAGTCCGATGGATCGGATTTGAGAGTTGAAGACGTAGCTGTGGTACGAGACTTCTCTGAAATATTTCCCAAAGAATTACCAGGACTTTCGCCTAATCGAGAGATTGAGTTTGCCATAGAGGTACAACCTAGTACTGATCCGATATCGATTCCACCGTATAGGATGGCGCCAGCTAAGTTGAAGGAGTTGGAGACTCAGCTGAGAGATTTGTTAGATAAGGGGTTTGTTTGAACGAGTGTTTCACCTTGGG
>CAODLS012281818.1:0-11355 GCA_948243855.1 Flueggea neowawraea | reverse complement strand
CCTTTGAGATTGGATGGTTTGACAAAGAGGAGAATACAAGTGCAGCAATCTGCGCCAGGCTAGCCACTGAAGCCTACTTGGTTAAATCCTTGGTTGCAGATTGTATCTCATTACTGGTTCAGGTTTTCTTTAGTGCTTCCATTGCCTTTATGCTTAGTTTGTTTGTCTCATGGAGATTAGCACTCGTCATGATTGCCATCCAGCCATTAATCATAGGTAGCTTTTATTTAAGGAGTGTTTTGATGAAAAGCACGTCAGAGAAAACACGAAAAGCACAGACAGAAGGAAGCCAACTAGGAAGTGAAGCTATTGTTAATCATAGAACTATCACCGCATTTTCATCTCAAAAGAGAATACTGCGTTTCTTTGATGAGTCCATGAAGGGCCCAAGGAAGGAAACCGTAAAGCAGTCATGGCTGTCGGGTTTTGGCTTGTTCAGCTCCCAATTTTTCACAGCAGCCTCGGTAGCTTTGACTTATTGGTATGGAGGGAAGCTAATTAACCAGGGACTAATAACATCCAAGCACCTTTTTCAAGTATTCTTCCTCTTGATGGGCACTGGTAAAAGTATTGCTGATGCTGGAAGCATGAGTTCTGATTTAGCTAAAAGCAGTAATGCTATCAGATCAGTTTTTGAAATTCTGGACAGGAAAAGCGAGATTGAGCCAGATGACTCCTCTGGGATCAAAGTTAAAAGAAAAAGTAAGGGCCGCATAGAACTAAACAACATATTCTTCTCTTACCCAGCAAGGCCTGACCAGACGATATTCAAAGGCTTGACACTTAAAATCGAAGCAGGAAAAACAGTAGCACTTGTTGGACCAAGCGGTTCAGGAAAGTCCACCATAATTGGACTAATTGAAAGATTTTATGATCCGCAGAAGGGGTCTGTACTGATCGACGGATGTGACATCAAGGGCTACAATTTGAGAAAGTTGAGATCACATATTGCATTAGTGAGTCAAGAACCAACTCTTTTCGCAGGAACCATACGCTACAACATCGCCTACGGCAACGAGGAAGCCACAGAATGAGAAATAACAAAGGCTGCAACACTAGCAAATGCTCATGAATTTATAAGGTAAGAGTCCAAAAAACAAATGCAATCCATGGAACGATCATTTGCTTAAGCTTACATATTGTGTTGTGACGCAGTTCAATGAAAGATGGGAATGACACCTACTGTGGAGAAAGAGGAGAGCAGCTCTCAGGAGGGCAAAAACGGAGGATTGTACTGGCACGAGCAATACTGAAGAACCCAAAAATCCTTCTGTTGGATGAGGCGACCAGTGCTTTGGACAGCGTGTCAGAGAATCTAGTCCAAGAAGCACTGGAGAAGATGATGGTGGGAAGAACATGTGTAGTTGTGGCACACAGATTGTCCACAATCCAAAAGTCAGACACCATTAATGTGATTAAAAATGGAAAGGTTGAAAAACAAGGATCACATTCTGATCTTCTAGCTATTGGACGCGGAGGAGCTTACTACTCCCTAATCAAGAAACGAGGCAGTCATTCCCCTTACAGGTGAACCCAATACCAATGACAGAAGGAGACAACGTTATTTGTAATTTTGTGTAAAATTCAATGTGCGTAGTGTTGAAATGAGATGACTAAATAATCAGAAGACAAAGAAGTGAAGCGTTTTGGCTATGACAAACTGTTAAAGTTAATGGCAAGAATTCTGTATACTCTCTTCTGGTTCATTAATAATACAGAATACCGAACAGACAAACAAGTCATCATATACTGAGCGACCGGTGGTCTCGTAGGCTAGAGAAGTCGACAGGCCGTCATAATAGGTGCCGTTCAGACTTTTGGGCATTTCGTCTTTTATGGACGAGGAAGCTTTTCTACCCCTCCTTTTTGAAAAGCTTTTTTACATATTTTGGAATGTGTTAATGGATTGCGAGTCCAACGATAATTAGTTCAAAGGGTAAGGAAGACAAACAAACTGGAAACAATGATGAATAAGTGTTCATTAAAGTAAAGAAAACCAGAAATGCGAAAACGGGAGGGGGAGACACATACGAATGAAAGACGTACCTGATAATAAAGCAAAGCTTCTCCTTTTCGCATCCGTTGATCGCAGTTAGCAGCTCTGAAAATCCGCATATAATCGGAGAAAAGAAGAAGATGATGATGACGATGAGAATCGCAGTCACTGAATAGATTGACGCTCCTTGTTCCAAGTTGCAGAGACCAGGGGCTTCAAAGTTCAAATTAATTTCTTGGCGGTACAAAAAACATAGCCGCCACGTCCCCTTGGCGGCCAGGCCCTTCTGATAACAGTTTTGGCCCTTTTTTATTTCCTGGAATGAGTAAGCTTTGGCCCATCAAAATTTCAAATAATTCATCAACTTTCCCCTTTCTGTAATTTTACTACCGACGCAAAGTTAATCTGCAATTATCTACTTAATTAGGCCATATATTGGATTTTTTTTTATTTTCCTTTTTTGGTTAAAGAGGCTATGTATTGGATGCAACAAATGTACTTACATGGCCAAAATTTAGATTAAACTAATTCAACGGATGTTATCCCTATTCATGCATGGTTTATCAATTTAATACGTGGATTAGATTTGGGGGATCTTTACACCAAACAATTATTGTAATTTATCTCCGATTATCAGATATCTTTGAACTTATTGATTCTGAAAATTTACTAGTATTACATGATTATTAGTAGCTCAATTGGTTCTCTTCTAACTCTCAATTTTCTATATCTACAAATTAACATATTTGAAATGTGCTCTAAATTTTCATATCAAACATACATTTTAAAATCTCACCAAGCAAACGAGCTCTGAGTTTCTTGGCTCGTTGGTCAATCATTTTTTTCCCAAACTACATGGGAGGGGACAAATCACAGAAGAACCAATGGCAAGGCCCGACGATGCCATCAAAAAGTGCTAATTTCAAAGTTTATCCCGTTGGCATGAAGGAAAAATATGTATGGTGAAATTACTTTTCATGAGCTAAGCCCAAAAGAGTGAATATTTTCTTTTTCTTTTAACATAACAAAGACATTTTATCTCACTGTCATCTGTTTTTGGTTGATGTTCATGTGCACAAGCTATTGTCGATTACAACGTCAACGTCTCTGCCGATCAAGACAATGAAAGCTCCATTAACTTAATTACAAACTCTATGGTATTTAAGACATACAATAATTGTACAAGTTGCATATTAAAAATTGTAAAGAAAATTGCATGAAGAAACTAACTGGATCTTTGAATATACTTGAGCTTCAATTAGGATTTATAGAATTTATAGATACCATCAACCATGTCTATGTCCGACAAAAAAAAGTGTCAAAAAATAATACCCAAATTGATTTTACTATTGAAACAGATATGCCCCACGATCAAATAAGTTGCTTTAATGTATACACACATATGATTCGGCAATTTGTATTAAGTAGGAAATGATGAGAGCAACACTTCATCGTCACATTCATATGAATACGTAATAAATGAGATCAACATTAGCTTGTTTAACTGTCCTTTTAGATTTAAAATTTAAGTTGAATGAATATTATGTTGAGATAAATTTATCGTAATTGATGATTGATATGAATAGTCTTCAATCTTGTTCATTCAACTCTTGCAAATACGCATGCTTGTGCCTCTCTGTTTCCTTGGAAGGGAACGAGTGGTTCAAGGTGGAGACAGCTTGACTTGAGCCTATTTTTTTCCGCCTTGTCCCTGCACGACAACCCAAGTTGCCCAACGACAGGGCCCAATTTTGTCAAACTACAACCGTTTCTTATTCATTTAATGCCACCACTACGCGAAATAATATTTGTCGTCTTCCCTGTTAAGCTATCGTCAAGCAAGTGGCAACCAAAGAAAAAATGGAACCCACACCATCACTTCCTCTGAAATTACCGAAACACTCTCTTTCCTTACAACCTCGGACAGGTCGTAGTCGTACCATCCCTCATCCCTCCACGTGGCACAGTATCTTTTTCCTGCTTCCACAAAGCTTCTGTATTTAAGTCCTCCAAAACGGCTCTTCGCTCCTCTACACACACACAAACCAAAGTTTACTCGTGTGAAAAAGTGAACATGAGAGTCCGTCCATGGCTGTCAACGTGCAGCACTGGAAGCTGCGCCGCCGCCACACACGACCCAACCGTTCCTTCAATCTCCGCCTTTCACGGAGCTCCGTCTCTAAAACACCTTGTTTCCGATACCAGCAGTGGCTCCGATTCCTCTGGTACGACCATAAGTGAAACCAGCAGTGTTAGTCTCCATAGTAACCTCTCTCTCCAAACACTTCTCTCTTACGTTTGTTTACATTCCTTTAAACCCCAACACACACTCCCAATCAACAGCCTCACTGTCCACGGCGGCGTCACCTACGCTGCCTCCTCTCACCAAATCAACGTCTACGATCGTGCCACATACATGCATCTCGATGTTTTTAATGATCAAGATTCAACTTCCGGCTCAGTTAAGTCTTTGTCGTTTTGTGATGGGAAAATCTTCACGGCTCACCAGGACTGCAAGATCCGTGTGTGGAAAATGACGCCGACTAGTAAACAGAACAAGTATGTGACAACTCTGCCCACCGTTAACGATCGTTTGAGACATTTCATACTTCCCAAGAACTACGTTAACGTGCGCCGTCACAAGAAGTTGCTATGGGTGGAACATGCTGACGCCGTTACCGACCTTGCCGTTAACAACGGTTTCATCTATTCGGTTTCTTGGGACAGGTGCTTGAAGATATGGAGAGCCTCTGTTCTCCGTTGTTTGGAGTCTGTTAGAGCGCATGAAGATGCAGTCAACGCCGTCGCTGTCTCCTTCGACGGAACGGTTTACACGGGGTCAACGGATTGTAGAATTCGTGTTTGGACCAAAACGGTTAACGAGAAGAAACACGTATTGGTTGCGACATTAGAGAAGCATAAATCGGCGGTTAATGCATTGGCTTTAAACGACGACGGATCAGTGCTTTTTTTCTGGTGCTTGTGACCGTTCCATATTGGTGTGGGAAAGAGAGGACAGTGCCACCCATATGGTGGTGACGGGTGCATTGAGAGGGCATAAAAAGGCCATATTGAGTCTGATCAACGTCTCTGATTTGTTGTTGAGTGGGTCAGCTGATTGAATTGTATATGATAATATTATTCATTTCGAAAGGTATTAAAGTGAATCTAATGTAAATTTAGGGTTTCAAAACTTGAACTTGCGATTTTGACAAAATCATCTTTCGGCTCTCAAGGTGCATATGCAATTGCAGTATATAAAAATGATCAGTGTTGTATCAGTGTGGAACCAGGTCATTTAAGAGTTCAGCGTTTACATTGTAATTAAATCATCATAACTTATAATTACGAGAAACATGTGCACATACTGTGGGTTTTGACTTAAATCTGTACAATCTACATATAAGGAAGGCTAAGAATCTTGGGATATAATCAAGTTCATTCCTATGGAGTTGCTTATTATAAAAATCTACGGTCAAAATCAAATTAATTATATATGACCTTATATAAATAGGATTTTTTTTTGAAAAATAAAACGTCTTATTTGACACAAGTGAACGAGGGCACACAGAATTTTTTGTGGGAGGTTGTACTATACCGGAAACATTATTTTTGAAGAGATAAGAGTATAAATTTGACCATTAATTTGAAGAGCAACTTAGTCATCCACATTTGAACAAGAAATTCTTGATCAAAAATATATATGAAGAAAAAATTAGGTGAAATTGGTTTTAAGTCTCACTAATAGTGATGAAATTGTTTGGCAAGATTGAATAATTTGATTAAAGAACTAATCGTGTTGACTAGTAGAGCATTTGATGACTCCGTAAGAAACACAACTGTGAAATGGATAAATTCCTTTCATATTATTGTACCAGAATCATCCAAACAATATTCTTCTTCACTTATCTTATTAACCTTCAATTTTTATTTAATCAACTAAAATTAAATGTTAACCTTATTATTCAATGCCCATATATTATAACACAAACTAATTAATATAGTGTAATTTGCAGCTCTACTGTCTCACCAATCAGTTAAAACGTTAAGTGAGCATATTATAATTCTAAAAGGATGTATATATCAGCTATTGAATTTATAAATCTACAAATATATCAGCTATCGAATTTATAAACTCACGTTGGCTATCAAAGTAGTTCCGATTTTTGGGGTTTTTACCCCTTTTCATTGTATTGCAGCAATTTTGGCAAATGGGTCGAATTAAGCTTATGGATTTGCTATTGAAAAAAGAAAAGGAGATTTGGGTTCTAAAATTGATAGGAAGCTGCTTGCTTCCTTCTTTTTCAAATATTAGATGTCCAAGACAGGTAAAAAGTCTGGCACAAAATAGACGAAAGAAGGCTAATTATTTGCTTGTTTCTCTATATATTTACAGAAATACACTCCGCATACTAAAAGCATATAACTACGAAGACACACGTGATTGTCAAAATACCCAAAAGAAGGCCTTGACCGGAGAAAAAGGACCCAAAAGAAAGGAAGGTCACGTACTGAAGAGGCAAATTTAATTTTAGAAATTAATGCATCCTCATTAGCTGTTGTTCCAAGCACATATAATTAATCAAAAATTTCATTTGTCTACAACCCACACCGAATTAATTACTTGGTAACAACTAAAAAAGTTTTTAGCACATTTGAATTGGAAGATGCAGTTGACGGTTGGGGTGGGGGGTGGTGGGGTTGTATCCGGGACAGAACGCAAGTTGGCAAATTGAGGGCGAAGCCTGAAACAAGGCAAAGCCTTGAGAATGGTAAGATAACATTGTCAATTCTTTTTTATGGGTGTGAGTGATAATACACGTTACCATATTTAACGCATGGTTCATCTTCATCCTCTCCATCATCCCTCTGCCCATTTTAATAACATTAACATATTTTATAACTGTGTGGACATGAATATATTCAGAAGCACTTTCTGGACAGATTAATCTGTTCCATGGGAAGATCATAATTACATGTTTAGTAAATATTATGCAGATTTTTTCCTTAAGATGAGATGTTCTGACCCATGTTCGTTTTATAATTAGTATATTCGTTTAACTAGTTCTTATTTGCTCCGAGAAGCATCGAAGTAAGACTAGATATTGCGTTTTTTAAACTCTAACTTTCTGTTATAACCTTGATGAAGTCTCATCGAAAGTGCGCATTATTTGAGTTTGGGTTGAGTTCAGTTTACATTGTGCTCAGCTAAAATCACAATGTAAACCAAGTTAAATTTACATTACAAGGAAATGCCAATTTATGTACATTGCTACTTTTGGAGCACTGATTAGTGTGAACATGCAAGTACTTTTTCATAGTTGAAGGTCAACAAACTTAACTTCATTGCAGGCGAGATATCCTCACTAAACTGGTTGGATTACGAGGCTATCACTAAACAAAAGGATTAGGTCAACTCAGAATATATAAATTACAATACCCGTACAACTTGCAGTTTTAATCAACCAACTTGCCAACTTGTTCCATGCATGTATGGCCTCTGGAAAAAGGAGGACTGTATAACTGTGCCCACTCCGATCATTCTCGCCAGATCATTCTTTAAGAATGTGATGAAATTTGGTGTGGACAACGAAAATCTGCCAAAAACATTTCTCTCGGAAATGTGGCGCCACTGGCGTGTGTATCAGATGTAAAGGTGCATGCAAATATATCATCATCATATGTTAAATATCTTATCTTTACAATTTCCTGTCCATTATCACAACAATCCTTTCATTACTTTTCTTTTTCGCTTGTGTATGTGGGCGTGACGTTTAGTGATTTCAAATGTGATGGAGAAAAAGATGAAAGAGTCTCTTCCAATATCCGGCAAATTGTTAATGAAGTAGTGAGCTGTTTTCAACTGTGCAGAGGTCAGGTAAGATAAGATATACAATTCTAGATTCCCCAAAGCATGCATAAGATAATCTATAATTATAACTTATTGATATTAGAGTTAACTGAAGATCATAAGCTTAATTTTAAATGGCAGGGAGTTTATTTTTTGGGTTGGTGTTGATTAGACTACTTGTCGCATCTTTCCCTCCTGCTATGCTACTTGCTATCACCGTACTAATGATCCTTTAGCTGGTAGTTTCTTTCTTTTAAAAAAAAAAATTCTTACATAACACTGAATGCTTATCAATTAATTTTGGCTCGTTTTGAGAATTATTAAGAGTTATTTAAGAGTAAATTTTGTGTTTTTACAAATCACTCAACTCTTAAAGTGATAATTTTGAAATACTCATCAAATTTATACGGTCAATTTTATAATAATTAAATACAATGCTGCTAAAAATAAAAGAGAAAATGCATGTATATGCAGTTAAGCTTGTTTCTTTCTATAAATTTTTTTTATTTTGTATTACCAAGAATCAAATACATATGTTTTTTTAGTATTTGAGTTGATTGTAATAGTAATAAATTACAATTATTTGAACACTCAAACTTATTTATACATTCAATGGATAGATAATTAAAAAATAAGTTGAATGAGAGATTCAAATTTTTGTTTGATAAGTACAGTGCACATGACCCATGCATATTTTAAGCCGTGAGTTAATTAGATAGAAAAATAATGGTTGTCGATTAATTTATAAATGCATGCACGTTGTTTGGTTGTTTAAGGTCAAAATTCCTGAAGTCATGCACTACCTAACAACCATTTTATTAATACACCTATCATTTTCAACAATGTTATCCCACTCAATCATAAAAGTCTTCTTTTATCGCAACTTGCAATATTCCAAGTCAAAAAACAACATGTCGACGTCTCTTATTCACGTTTATAGGACTCCAAGAACATTCTAAACTCCGAGAAATAGAGGTATTTTCATGAAAATTTGAGTTTTATTTAAAAAAATCTAATTTCTTTAGATGGTGTACAATTCGTTCATTATTTTTTAAAGAAAATTGATTTAATAAATTTTAATTGGTGTACACGAATGTACATTAGTATACATTTGCATACAATGGTGTATAAATATTTCAGACATAACAGGCATCAACTAAGATCATGACATCTTTGTCCCCGCTCGGTCGTTCTAATTCGTGTCGTCGATCGTCACGATTCTGCAACTCTGCTAGACATCGTGAAGCGTCGTTATGTTGTTCTTTATATTCCCTAACCACTGTCATTTAACTTGGAGCGTCGTCTAGTCATCTTCATCGATCAATGGCGATTCATATTGCCACAACGACGACGATTCAGTGGCCTCCACCAAACAAGCTTCGGATCTCCTCCATGATGATGACGACACGATGTGATATGCTATGACGTGATGAAGGCGGACCGGTGCGATCTCGATGGTGCTGTGAACAAGTGGACAAAGAATAAAGGAAGGGGGAGAGAGAGAGAGAGAAGGAATAGAAGAGAGATAAAATGAGAAAGAGTAAAAGAGAGAGAGCGCAAGAGAAAGAAGAGAGAGAGATACAAAAGATTTTCAAGAATAGAGGAAAAATGACGAGATTTTGGGTATAGATGTATAAAATTAGTCGAAATGTAGTATTTGATCAATTATGTTTCTCGTTCAGTTACATAGAATAGAGACACAAAGAGAGAAAACATAAGAGAAAGAAGAGAGAGAGAGAGAGGCATCAACCCAACACGGTGATGCTCTTAAACGCACACACGCGTACCACACTGGACTTAGCGTCAACAGGGAGGTGCCCTTACCATTTAGGCTACTGGACCGGTGGCGACATTCTGTGTAATTATCTCAAATTTAATGACGTCGCAAATCACAACTGTTGGAGAATTTTCCCGAGGATGCCTTGGTTGAGTTTGTAGAGCGGAAACGAGTTGGAGTGAAGAGAGAAAACAACACTGCAATTTATAGTGATTTGGTTAACCATGCCTACGTCCACTACCTAAGTCTCACTTAGGATTTCCACTATTAAAGATTGATTCTGGCTCAATCCAACAAAGCCTTACACCAAGGTTGATTGCGGCTCACACTTCTAAAGCCAATAAGGTTGATTACGGCTCACCTCTCTAAGGCCAACAAGGTTGATTACGGCTCACCCCTCTAAGGCCTACAAGGTTGATTACGACTCACCCCTCTAAGGCCTACAAGGTTGATTACGGTTGACCCCTCTAAAGCCTATAAGGTTAATTACGGCTCAAACCTCTACGACCATTACAATATTATTTTCTCTAGATTCACAAAAAACCTTTCTCACTCTCAATGTGTTTACAAATGGTTTACAAAAATAATGAAGATCTATGCTAGAGTTGAGTATTTGAGATTGATGCTTGAATCTTGATCTCTAGCTTGAATTGATATTTTTGGAGTGAGGGGAATGATGAAAATGTTTGAGACATGAAAGCATATAATCATCCACGTTTTTCTGCCCTTCCTTGATGTATTTATAGCCTCTACAAGTGATATGACTGTAGGTGGAGATAAACTAGTCGTTGGAGTACGTTTCTGCCCGTTGCAGGTATTTGTGCCACTCTAACGTACGTCATTTCATTATCACGTACGTTACCTGAGAATCTTTGCAGCTCACATATATTTGTTATTCATATCACGTACGTTGATCATCTTTGAGCAAACTTTGTGTACGTGAACTTATATCTTACGTACGTTAATTTCAACACACGTACGTGAAATTATCCTTACGAATGTGAAACGTGCTTCAGATGGTTCCAGTGGCTTCTGATTGTCTTCAGACCCTATCTCACGTACGTGACTATTTGTTGACATACGTGAAGCACTTGCAGCGGCTTGTTTCGCAACTCCGAGCTCTCCAACATATTTTACTTCAAGTCAAATGTTTTGCACATCTCGAAAACACAAAAGGAACTTAATGTTGATCATCCTTAATCCAACAACAATGTTTTGCATTTGAGTTAATTACGTCACATGTCTCAAATAAAATTTAAATTTTGACAAAAAGAATTCAAAGTTTGATAATTAGGTGAATGCCATTTTTTATTGTTTTAGTTTTGCATTATGCTATTTTTTAAAATTTGATCTTAAAAATGCCATATTCAATCAAATAAAATTCAATTTTTTACTCATTTTTAAAATTTTTTCCTCATTTCTCTCTCTTCCTCTCATCTTCTGCTCTTTTCTCTCTCTTTCTCTCATCTTCTGCTCTCTCTCCCTAGCCGCTACCCTCCGCCCTCCCTCCTCCGCCACTTCTCTCTTCCTCTCTCCCTTCTCTTTTTCATCTTCTCTTATTATTCCTTAGCTATGCTCTCTTGATCTCGGTGTTGGAATTCGCGGCTAAAAAATGACATTCATATACATTCATGGCAGCGGATATAACAAAAATTTAATGCCTTGAATTCCCCCAAGGACCCATGCATATCAACATATATAATTAAGGTTAGAAGATTTACCTTTCACCAA
>CAODLS012281785.1:0-11064 GCA_948243855.1 Flueggea neowawraea | reverse complement strand
ATATATATATATATATATATATATATATATTTGGATTATGAAATTGATTTGGAATATGATATATAAGCTATATCTTATATATCTAATTTGTTTTGATACGATCAGTCACATGACCATTATGTTTTGAATTTAAATATACTATGTAGATGTTTTGGAGACGGGACGCCTATGCTACGGGGTACGTAGCCTTTGGTATACCAATGCATGTTAAACCCAGCTATCAGAGTAGTTGGTAGCCATGTAGTTCTAACGAGGGCACATGATTGGATTATGGATTGGTGGCATGACCCCAATCACAATATGGTGGTTGAGTGATCCAGATCTCACCACACTATGTTTATGGTCCCTTATCTATGATATATGATTTTAACTCTGATATTTATTAAATATGTTTCGATAAGATATTATTTTGAAAATAATACCATCAGTATTATGATGCCTACAAGACAAAGTTTTGATTATGAGGTTTTGAGAAAAAACTACAAAGGTTTTGAGTTCTGTTTTTGAAACAATTGGTAATAACTTTGAAAAGGATTTCAGAAGTTTTGGTTCATCTTAAGTTGTTTTGTTTGAAACCTTTGTTAAGGCAAAAGGTTTTCAAAAGAATCTCTTTTGGGTTTTAAAACATTTTAGTTTTATTTATTTTGAAAATATTCTGAAAAATAATGCCTACATGGCGAAGTTTTGAACTCTGATAAGAGTTTTCGATAAAAGGGTTTTGGATCTCTAAAGTACTTAGTACAACCTAAAAGGGTTTTATTTTGAAATCTCTGAAAAGATAAAATAGTTTTTGAAAGGTTTTGCTTTGGTTTTGAAAGCATGACAACTTCGATAAGGTTTGAAAAGATTTTTGAAAGATTCTGGTTTCGTTCCAAAAGAATTTCGTGCATGTTGTTTTCTTTGGTTGTAAGCGATTTCAAAATGGTTTTGAATCGCTATTAAATGTGTACCGTGTATATATATGTATATATGTGGGTTATATCTGCATGTGGTATTTTTGAATTGTTTTCAAAACAGTCTTTGTGAGGCATGTATGAGGCAATCTGGAGTGTTATCCCTCACTCACTGGGTTTGACCCCCTTTCTTTGTTTTGTCCATGTTTATTATCATCATGCATGAGATTCTTGAAGACTAAAATATTTGGCATTTGATTCTCAGTGAGGTATTCTGACATTGGGGCCAGTGCCCTTTTGATCGGACCCCGTTTGTACGAATTGTTAGGTGCTCCACACCGGGTTCCTGTGGGAGGTGTTTTTGGTTTCTGTTAATATTTTTGACATTTCAAATGTTTTAATTTGAAATAACTTTCGCACTTAATATTATATATGTTTTGTTTTAATAAACAAATATTATACTTTTATTTGTTTTTCATATTTCTTTAAATATCATATTTGGGTAGAAGTTTTGTACTATGGAGGCTTGTGCGGGATGTGTCAGGCTCCTACAGACGGTTCACCTCGTACGCCAATCATGGTCCTAGGAATGGGTCGAGACAATTACCACGACCCATCCACCTCCATAACCACCATCAGCAATCCAAAACGGGCGAGAAAACCCACTATCTCAATGACTTCATCAAGCATTCCCTTCACCTATCGAAACCAACACACCTCATGTAATACCCCGTCCATTCCAATTGGAGTTTTGTAGCTTTCTGTTTGATTTTGAATCAGTTCCTGAATGATTCCAATGATGATTGGGTGTTTAATATGATGAATAAATATTGATGGAGTTTAATCATGTTAATTTTTGCAAAGTTTGGTGTTCAAAAGTGATTAAGTTTGTTCTTAATCATGATTCGTTGTTCGAACCATTGGGTTGGTGTTTTGAGAGATGAATGTTGATGGATTTAGGTTAAGTCTTGGACCCTTGATCATGTTGGATGTTTGTGTGATCAGAGAGGTGCTTTCAGACAAGAAATAGTCGTGTTGTTGGAGTACATAGTCAAGGACACGATCTGAGCTTTTGACCATTTCTTGCAGCCTTAACCGTGTGTTATTTCCTCGACACACGACCTTAGTTTTGTGCCCATGTCTTGGAATTCATGCTCGTGTCTTGAGCAATCTTCCCGTGTCTTTGTTAAACGCTGTCGTTTTGCTTTGCTTCGTCATTATAAACCCTCAACCCGACTCTTCTTCATATTCCTCCATTCATCTTCGTGTTTTTCACCCAAATTCACCTCTTCTTTCCTCCCAGTGGCTCTCCTTGCATTCTTGAGGTAAGATTATCATTATATCTTGGTTTTTCTTTCATTTCTATGCATTTGTTCTTGTGAGGAGCTTATTGAACGAAAATGGGTTTTTTTGAGCTACAGTTTTGGATTTGAGCTTGTTTATGGTGAATGTAGGTTAGATTTTTGTTGGTTGTTGCCATATCTAGCATGGGAGGGGACGAATTGGTGGTTGGTTTTGTGTTTTGGAAAAGAATAGATGTGGGTTTGATTTTGGGTTGAGTAATTTTGGATTTAAAGAAAAAGTGAGGAGTTTTGTGTTGTTTGATGCTAAGAAATGGTTGATTTGAGGCCTAGATAATCCTAGGAATTGGATGGCATGCTCGGAAATGGTCGGGATCGAGTAGAACGAATGTAGGGACTATGTTCATAATTTGCCACTTGAAGGACCAATTGTGTAATTTTACACTTAGGGGACAATATGTGATTTTGCATATGGTAGAGGATTAAGTTCAACATTTTGAGGATTTTGAGGACCAATTAAGGATTTTTGTGTGTTATAGATTAATCTATTTATTTGGAATATTTTGGGGGTTGAAATGTAATTGTCCAAAGGTTCGGGGACCAAAGTGCAATTTTTCATTGAGGTTGGATTTTTTTATTATAATGTTAGATATTTGTTCGAAATGGGTTTTCGGGGTTTTGAGTCAGCATTTGCATATCCTGCATTTTTTGTACGGCCACAGTACAAGCATTATGTCTTTGACTCTGCTTTGATGATTGTTTCAGCTTTGTGTTCCGGTGAGGTTGACCAGCCGCTAGTGGAGCTTGACTGGACCATTCATCTTGGATTTCTAGGTAAGTGTAATGGCAGTTTCAGACAGATAGGTTGTGTCTTCTAAAGCTATATCATTTTTTGTGGTGTCTAAACCTTTGCATGTAATCCGGAGTAAATAATGGTTTGATAATAATAAAATTTGGCTTATGTGGTAACCTTTGTTGTGAAAATTAGTTTTCAAAATTTCTTTGGTTTTTGAAATAAATATTAATTTTTCATATTTATTATGATTTTTCTGAGGTCAACACTTAGTTCTGGATTTTAAGATATTTTCCACAACAAGTATTCTGTTTGAACTTAAAAGTATTTTTTGATACAAATAGTCTATTTTGAAATAAATATTATTTTTTTGAGATTAAATGTATTTTTTAATAAATATTCCATCTGGATTTGATGTATAATTTTTGGAATAAATACTTTGTTCAGTATTTTGAAATATTTTCGCTAATAAACGTTTTGGTTGAACGTTTGCTATATTTGGTGAACAATATGTATGTTCGTCATGTTGCCTATTATGGTATTTTAAATAAATATTTGCTTGTGTTTTCGGTAAAATATTTCGATATGGGACACCTTTTCTACGGGGTAAACACAACTTTTGGTATACCAATGTGAAAGCTTAGTTACCCAGGTAGGTGGTAACTCGTGCATCTAGCTAACACATATGACTATGTGTTTCTAGTAGCGGAGGTCCACGTATATTTCTAGTGGTAGAGGTCCACGTATATTTCTAGTAGCAGAGTCCACGTGTGATCTAGATTTTTGGATCTTGATATTGCTCCCATGTTAGATTGTTTTGGCACGATATGTTTTATTCTGGTATAAATTTTGGTGAGCCTGTGTTATTGCTCATTTTCCCATAGCATATTGTTTTGTAGTCTGACGGGGTATATTTAGTTGGAGCACGGGGATTGCAATGCTCGCAGATATCAGTATATGTACTATTATAGCCTTGAGACCCTTAAGGTGCATGGAGTACTATTTAGAGCCCCTAAGACTGTCAGCTATTAGCCCTTTTGAGTCGGGTACCACTTGGACACCTAAGGTTGCTAGTTTATTTTGATCTGATCAAGTAAGTGCAGTTCTAATGTAGTACGGGCGTATGATCAGTGATCATCAGCTTTGTTTATCATTTAGCATGATATCTGCATTACATGATTTTGACTCTGATAATGTTTCCGATTTTGGTATTTCTCTCTGAAAATACTTTGGCATTTCTCTCTGAAAACATTTTGGAAATTCCTAAAATTATTTGGAATTATTCTCTGTAAATATTTTGGAAAAAATAGAGATGAATTTTGGTAAATATTTTGAACGAAAATATTTTGGCTATTTCATATTCTGAAAACTAAATATTTTTCTTCCAATATAATTATTTAGCTAATCTACCTTACTGTTATTTTCTTTGATTGCGAACGATTTCAAAATGAATTTTAAAACTATTATTCTGTATCTAGTTATATATGTTTATACACTTATATCTCCATGCATTATTTTCAAACTATTTTCAAATCGGTTTTTGTGAGGCCCCGAGCCGCTCTGGATTGTTATTTCCTCACTAGGGATTCTTACCCCTTTTTTCTGTCTATTTCCTTTGTTCTTATTTTTTTCAGGTGTTTTTGGTTGATTGCAATCTGTCAGCATTCAACGCACGATGAGGCAATATGCAGTTTCAGTTAGTGCCCTTTTGTTCATGCCCAAATTATTTATTTTGTTAGTTGTTCCACACTAGCATACTTTTTTGTATTTGGTTATGTATATTTATTTGGTATTTACATATGATTTATTATTTATCAAATTTTTTGTTATTATGGAAACTTATGTTTTTATTAAAGTTTGGCTTTATTTATTTTATTAAATTTAATTGGTTTTGGAATGTTTTTAATAAATTAGTTTTAGTTCTGCTCTCTGAGGCTTGTGCGAGATGGGTCGGGCTCTCATAGATGGCTTGTCTCGTACGCCGGTCATGGTCCGAAAATGGGTCGTGGCACCTCCATCATTCTTCTTCCATTGAATCCCCTTCACCTCACCATTGAATGACCTTCCATTGCCTCTACCAATGCTCCTAAGAGAGAGAGAGAGAGAGAGAGAGAGAGAGAGATTGAAGCAAAAGTTTGATTCATATGGAAATTCCTCCTTAGTTTTGATCATTAACAAAAAAAAATGGAAAGAGTTAAGCAATGCATGTTATTTTGCATTCGCACGCAACTCATATGAAAAGTGGCATTGCAAATGCGAATGTTAGTTGAGCGCGTAAACCCCTAGTTGGCCAAATGAAGACAAGGCAGATGCGAGGATAAACCTCGAAGCATTAGCTATGCACACAAAGTTGTTTTATGGTCGTAAAACATAAGGTTGCACACAAAAAAGGACAATTGTGCACTCAATTAATTCAGAGACATGGATAGAACTTACACAAACCACTGGATGAATATGGTGAGTGTCACGACCCATTTTTGGACCATGGCCAGCGTACGAGGCAAACCGTCTATGAAAACATGGCACATCTCGCACAAGCCTCATGGATCATAAACATACTACCAAATTGTTAAATATTTAGTTAAAACATTTGTTATTTAAAACATATGAAATATAATCATATTTGATATATGAAAAATAGGTGGGTAAAATATATCAAAATAAAGTAATATATCAGACAGCGGGTAAGATCATATAAGTGTATCAAAATACAAAATGACTACCCAGTAACCCAACAACATCTCAGTATAGAGCTCTAACATCATAACAGAAAAGCCCAAACAAAAGGGCACCACTAACCAAAGACGCATCACTGGTATCCAAGATGTAGAATAGTTGCCAAAACCAAAATCTATGAACCTGAACGATAAGATCAACAGTAGACAGAAAAATAAAGCGGGTTGATAAGCTGTCAAACCACCAAAATAATATTAACCTGTTCAGGAATACTAAAACAAAGTAAAGCAGTGAGTAGGGTAGATCCACTGAGACCGGTATAAAATTGTTTAGTTGCAGAAACAGAAAAATAAAATGAAGTTGATCAGATTGAGAGTGAAACATAAATTAAAAACAAGCAGAGATTAAAATTCACAATCATAGAAATAAACAGCAGCAATAAAATTAAGATGAATTCAATAATGAGGAAAGTCTAGCCAAGGTATTTCATCCGTTCAATCCTATCAGTTGATCACAGACACAAAAGATCAGTATAAAGCATTCGAATAGATAGAGTTGTAGTTAACGGTGACATTCGATTAACCAATCTCTTCTTACCTGGTCGATAGCCCCGGGACGCCCTGCAGACTATTTCTCTAACCACTAGATAACCCTTATGACGCCCTGAAAAGGTTCAATCTATGACAGCAGTACGAATTAAAGAGACTCTTATCCTAGCCAGTGAAACTGGAAACGTCGTGATTCATTTAAACAAGATTATTCAACCCCACAACAATAAATAATGCCCAAACCGCATGCATCCATGTTGTTCGTTACCTAGATTTGGACTAATGTGATACACTATCAATTCTAAATAACAATATATCATTCATTCAATCACACAACCGGCAAAATCATGCAATCACTATGAATAATAATAATAAAGGAACTAAGGTACAGAGATTGAATAAATGCTCAAAATACTTTATAATAAATAAAACCAAAGTCTCATAACTACAATGGACCAAACTTTATAAATACCTGAACTAGTAAGTTGTTTAGTTACACATGCTAGATAAGAGAAAACCAAAGTTGAGAGAGAATGGTGGTTGCCTCCAAGTTGTGCATGAATGAGAGAATGAGGGAGGAGAGAGAAAATTCCAGTTTAAATACAAGTTCCAATTAGGAAAAGCTAGAATCCCCTCAAAAAATATAAAATAATGATAATAAAGCTAATTATTTTGATCCAATAACAAAACTGAGTTGTAGGCCTTCAAAACTCATCTAAAACATGACTCATGAGTGTAGCAAACAACCCAATGCACATGGTCAAACTTGGTCAATGTACTTCAACTATAGCGTAGCCACGTAGATATACAACTTTTGATTGATATGCACAGAAATAGCTCAAATTCACCAATATTTCACCTAAAAACACCAAAAAAGCATAAAAATATAAAAACACAAGAATAATAACAATTTATAACGTAAAACAAACATAAAGTGCAATGTAAATCATTCATGAAATGCAACCTATCAGAGGTTAAACCCAGTGAGGAATAATACTCCAGATCGCCTCATACGTGCCTCACAAAGACTGTTTTAAAAACCTAAATCAATTCCTATGTCTAGCTTAGGTACGAGGACTTGCGAAGAAGACGGTTGGTTATGCCAATGGAGATGAGCAACTTCGGGCTCAGATTCAATTTGATTGGTTGGTGGCTCAGAAAGAACATGGATTCGAGATTGTTGGTTGGAGTCTTGGTTGGAGGATGAAGGAACAACCGGGGAATGTTGGGGTGTAGTTGGAATCATTGGATTAGAATATGAAGCTGATGGGATTAATTTAGAAAGTTGTTCTCTGATTGCGAAAAGGAATTCAATTTTTTCATTTTGAAATTCTTTTTTACTAGCTTGCGAGATTTAGAACGGTTTGAAAATGGGTAATTTTTTGGTTTTTAAAAGCTTTAAAGAAATATGGGAAGCAGTTTTGGTGTTGGAGGAATTGCCCGTGATAGTCTGAGTTTGCATTGATTTTTCCATGCAAGAAAGTTGTAAACCAATTGTATTCAAATGACAGTTTGTAAAATTGTTTTGAGAAATAATATTTTTGATATTAGAGGAATCATCCAGATGTGGTATTTTGTAAGGTTGTAATTCTAGTGATTTATCACCAACCTCCAAGGCAATATTACGAAGTGGTGGATGATCAGATTGAATGGACGAACCATCGCTTAAATCCCAAAATTTTTGTTTATTTCTTCTGATGATAGTATTAATATTTTTTGAAAAGGGATAGTGAATGTTGTTTTGTGGGCCATAGAAGAATGTAAACCAATCAAAAAAGAGAATTTGAAGCCTATGCTCAGAAACAAAGTTGTAAAATTCTTCTTGAATTTCGTGTCTTTTAGCAAGAAAATTTTGGAAAAACCATATTCTTTTTTCTTCATTTATAGGAGCATAAAAATTATTTTTAAAAATTATTTATTAATTTGAAAGTTTTGTTCTAAAACAGTTAATTCGTTAGCAATAATTTTGGTTATTGCAGAAAAAGTGGGAGAAGTAGGAGGAGAACTTGTCTCTGCCTGAACTTGGTTTTGTTGAGTTTGTGCAGATGTTGTATAAATTGGCTGAAGAACTTGACAAGTATAATCAACTATTTGAAGACTGGTATTAGGAAGATCTGAGGTTGAATATCGTGGTTTTGTATAAGGTACGTGAATGACCGAAGGAATTTGAGAAAGTCTTCCTAAATCGATAGTTGAAGAAATGGAAGCATTATCAGAAATGTTGGAACTTGTGGATTTCCTGGCGAAAGAAAGTCTAACGCTACCATCCTGGAATTGAGCAATTTCTCTAAGCTGAGAGTTAGGCAAAGAGGATGTTGGAGGTTCAGGGGGAACAATGATATGTAAAAGCCAATCTTCTGGTAGGGTAATATCTTTCCATTTTATGGAAAGTGGGATCATAGTATTAGATTTGGACATATCTGTTTGAAGTAAGAGGGTTTCACCCTTGACACTTTGATGAAGATGTTTGGAATTAAAAGAAGATTCCATAGTTTTGTAATAAATTCTGTAAATTAATGCAACCACTATGGATATTGCAAGCATTTTATAATTATGAGTTTTAATTTGTAAAAATAAAGTTTTTAAGATGTTGGGATCATTTAAAGAAACTATAAGATTTGGATAACAATCAAAAGAGATTGGACCACTACAAAGGCTAAACTCTACTGAACTAAGAAGAGAATCTTCAAAGTCTAAAAACCTAGCATCTCTTAGAACAGCTAAAATTGAAGAATTTAGCCCTTCCTTTGTAAGGGGTTTAAAACCAACCTGAACTAAGCCAATATGAATATATTTGAAATTCTTTTCTTTTTATTTTTAATAGATTATTTGGATAAAAAGAGTAATATATTCAAAAGGTTTGGAGATTTGTACATCACGTTCTTCTGTTTTGATCAAAAAATTATTTTTGAAAAGATTGTTTTTGGAAGTTTTGTAGATTTGATCCTTATGGATCTTTGGAATGTGTCAATCATCGATAGATTTTTGAAAATCTTCTATGACATACTCTTCAGTATTAATAATCTTCTTTGAACTTGAAGAAGTGGTAGAAGAGCTTGAATAAGAATTGGATCTACAAAATAAATCCATTAAACAAAGTTTTTGAAATCAAGTTTTCCTACAGAAGTGGAGACGGTTACTTGGAATCACTGCCCTTTGGGGTTTTACTACCAACCAGTGTCATCCCACTCTAAGAGACTCAGAAAAATCAATCTCTAGGCTTGGTCTAACAAAAATATAATATAAATCTACTCCCTCCCCTTGGCTCTGATACCAGGGATCCTCTAGATCGAAAGAGGAAATCAATAACAAAGAGTATAATATGGAAGATTAACAGAAATATAAAGAATGAATGATGCAGCAGTTCAGGCGGTAGTCCGCCGTATAAGAATGGATGCTAGTAAAATATGTAAGCAAAAATATGAAGAATGAATGATGCAGTAGTTTAGGCGGTAGTCTGTCGTATAAGAATGGATGCCAGTTCCGTGGCTCAGCCACCCGTGTAAATAAATGAAATGTAAGACATGGAAGAAGAAATAAATTTAAAGCATGAATTATAAAGAATAGGAAATAAAAGAAATGAAGAATTAACAGAAAAATGTATTACATAAATTTTGAAAAGGCTACATAAATTTGAAAGGACTTACAATCAAAATAAAGAAGAAATGTTTTGGCGTAAGCCTAAACTAAGAGATGGGTGATGGGCAGAGTGCTTCAAAATCCTTGGAACGAGAGAGAGAGAGAGTTCCTATCAGAAGGTCTCAATTATTTCCCCCCAAAAAGAAGCCCTGCCATGAAGTGAATGGTGCCCCAATTTATAGAAATTTACAAGGGCAATTTTGTAATATTGGAATAGGAATAGTAGTGAACAATAGTCTCGTTACTGTTACAGTGTCGCACAATGTTCCACCGTATCTTTTTGACTTTTGTCATGATGTTGTTTTGTATTTTTGCCGCATTATTTGGCCAATTCTGTCACCATTCTTATTTGTAGGGAATATCATTATGTGCTTTTTGGCAAAGCACTAGCCGTCAATGAATTTGTTTGCTCTTTACCACCTACCGTTTGAGGTCGAGTATGCCCAAACTTTTGGCGTTGGGGGATACCATTATGTGCTTTTGGGCAAATCACCAGCCATCAACGGAGCTCTTTACCACCTACCGTATGAGGTGGAGTAGGCCCAAACTTTTGGTGTTAGGCTATCATTATGTACTTTTTGGCAAAACACCAGCCATCAACGGATTTGTTTGCTCTTTACCACCTACCGTTTGAGGTGGAGTAGGTCCAAATGAAGGCCTTGGACTGCCCCTTGTATTTGTATCTGCAAAGTTGAAATGGTTAGTTTGAAATTTTGATTCGTTAATTTTTGCCTAAGTAGAAAATCTACTTAGCTAGATTTTGTACATACATTGGTGCATACATTTTGTAAAAGTCCTAGAACAATCTACGGGGCCAAAAAAAACTCATCATTTAAGTTGTCATTGGATGAGGAGCTAGAGGACGACTCCGTTTTTCTTAACCTTGTTTGAAGTAGTTGTTCCATTGCAGCCCAATATTCTTCTTCAGTCTTGGAAACTGGAAGTAAGGTCTGTGCATGGGATTTTTGGGCCAAGAATGTTGTATTGGATGGCCTAGTTGTCAATCTTGTTGCTTTGGTATTAGGTTTTTGGAGATATGACTGGATCCAAACTTTGACTACTGATTCGTTGATTTTGTCCATAACTTGTAATTTGTTCCACCATTTGACTTTGAATTGGCGGACGAGAAGTGGAAGGCCATCGTCAGATGTGATGGCATCAACATCCCAAGAGAACACCCAAGGGGCGAAAAAATTTGTACAGAAATGGTAAAT
>CAODLS012281659.1:0-13520 GCA_948243855.1 Flueggea neowawraea | reverse complement strand
TAAATATAATGTTACCTCTATAGTGGTAAACTCAGGATTATGACGAGTCGAAATGCCTTCATTTCTGAATATACGACCCAACTCATAGACCTTTTCAAATCCCCCTACCTATTATTACAAGATAACAGGTTTTACTTTTTAATGAGAATCAAGTAAAATCCAAAAATTAACAGAGAAGCTAGAAGTGGTTATAGTGGAACTGGGAAGGCTCACCAACATTCTCTTTAAGTGAAGTTCAGTGGCAATTCGAAGATAAAGGTCCCTTCCAAGAGAATTATGATGTGTCACAAAAGGTCTAGCTTCAGCTCCGCCAGCTTCTCGCTAGCAAATAAAATCAATTAAAAACCAAGATCTAGACCCAAGTTATCTTTCTGTATTCTTCATATTGTAATAAATAAAATAACCAACAATGCAAAACCCAAGCCTTAATTTTTTCAAGGGATAGATAAGAAATATCAAACCCGAAAAGCACTATAATATGAGATGGCAGTAAACCTGTAGAACTGGAGTCTCAACTTCAATGAAACCTAATGATTCCACTGTTTTGCGGATCTCTGAAACAATCTGCAAAACAGAGTTAAGGTGTCAGCATCATCGCATCTAGTAACAGGTTGGAAATCTTTTATGGTAGTCCTTGAGTTGGTGGAACTTAATATTGAGACCTTCGCTCTTTTACGGAATACATCAGCTACTTCAGGATTCGCAATCATATCAACATACCTAAAATTCAAAACCATCTCTACACAAAAGTTAGCTGAATGACTTACTTTGTTGCCGTTGGAATTAGAAGAGGAAAGAAAAGATGGACATACCGCTGGCGATAGCGCTTATCTACATCGGTTAGACCATGATATTTGTCAGGCAAAGGAAGGAGAGACTTTGTAAGAACAGAGAAAGTATTGATACAAACAGAAAGCTCGCCTGAACGATTGCAAAACAAGACATTGTTAGTGAACAGACAATTAAGTAACTTGATTAGAATGCTGGAAGCAAGTTAACTTATAATAGGAAAGTAATTAAAACGCATTCACCTTTCTCGGTGCGTTTCATGGAGCCAGTAGCACCCAATATATCCCCAACATCAACAAGGTTCTTCAACTGCGCAAACTGATCACTCTGAAGCCTATCCTTCTCACAGTAAAGCTAAACAATGTAATAAAACAAAAGAAATTGAATTATTGCAAAGAAACAGAGTGTCAAGAAAACAAGAAATCAAACAAATTCAATTATAAACATGAATATTTCCAGAGTCATCTCTAAGGGTGAGAAACGCAAGTTTTCCGAAAGCTCTGCGAGCTACAATTCGACCAGCAATGGACACAAAATCACTCTCATTATTAGACTCTTCACCATTGGCTAAATGAATATATAACTGTTGGAGCTGACTAGTAGTATGAGTCCTATCCCAATTGTACGCATAAGGCTCAAGGCCATTGTTTCTTAGCTCTTCAACCTATCATCACCATCAAACACTATTATGCATAAAATTAACATCTTTACTCTAAGTTGGAAGAGAATGAGCAAAAAGATTGAACCTTTTTAAGGCGGATGGCTCGAATGGCATCACGGTCGGAGGTGGAGGTTGAAGAGGAAGACAAGCGGCGGTTGCGGCCAGCAGTCCTGGTAGTGGTGGATGGAGAGGAAGAGGAAGAGCAGTGGAGACGAAGTAGGAGAGTGGAAAAGCTTCTTTTGGTGGAAGAAGATGCCGCAAAGTAGAAGAGGTTCCTGAATTTCGGAGCCTCCATTGTCAAGACCAACAATTGCGGCCAACAACTCTTCCTTCTTTCTTCTGTCAATTACAGATTTTGGATGGAGTCTAACACAACATAGCTCCTCAACATCACTCTGCACCAGTTGGATGATGAGTTGATTACGGCATGTCACTCTTGAAACTTAGTGATAATTAGGCTGTCAACCACGAAAATTTTTTATAATTTATATAGATACACTTTATAATATTTTTATTTATATAATTTTAAACGTTAAATTTATAAATATAATTTTTAAATTTTTAAATTATTATTTATATTTATTTATATATTATTTTATATATATTTATATGTAAACAAATAAAAATATATATAAATAACGTGAGATGATGTAAAATATAATTTTTGAAAACTGTTCCAAGTACAATTTTTAAAACTTTAATTGGTCTAATTTTTAAAATTTTGATTTGAGAGCTCGTGTACATGTAGTTGGCTTATAATTTACGACCTCACAGTCATAGCCAAGTCCAGTTATACTCGTATGGGCCTTCGAAGTCAATGCAGGCTGAACAGGTTTCATTTTGCAAAACGGCTAAGCGTTTGCTACAATAGCGGAAGAATTTCAATAACAGCCAGTCGTTGACTCTCTGGCGCATCCTCCCTCTCCCTCGTGTGTCAGGATTTTGGTCAAACAAGCAACTAAATGTCCAATTTCAATCCAACACAAAAGCAAGAAAAGTAGTTAAAAAATGGCAACTTTAAAACAAGACAAAGCAAAACAACAAAAAAAGTGCCAACCTTTTTCACAGAAATTAGCTTCCCAATAAAGAACAACACCAAAGAAGATAGATTATTGATTCAGGGGAAGAAAGGAGGGGGATTTGGCAATGGTGTTCAACAGCATGTTAGTAGTGTCAGTGGCCCACATATCAGCTGACGCATGGCAGCAAATAGCATGCTGCATAGGCTTCCATGATCGCATAAGCAGCCACCAGCTTCTTGATCTCATCTGTTGTTTCCCTCTTCACCAACTGGGCCGTCTGGCTTTGTACTTCTGATCTTTTCTCTGCCTTCCTCCTCCTGATTCTTATCACTTACTATCCATCTTCCACTTCCTCTGAAGATGAAGACGATGTTCGCTATCATCGCCCTTGTGCCTCTTTATCGTCATCCTCCTCCCTTGATCTTGATGACTACTACTACACCCTCACTCTGATTGATAACTTCCTCAAGTTCTGATTTGCTTCTCTTTGTACAGTTACTCCCTCTTCTCAATCTCATTTATCGCCTTATTGTTGTTTTCAATTTTTCGCTCTTGATTTTTTGTTTTTCTTTTGTATACTTTTTAGTTGCTGGTAATTTCGATAACATGTGTGAGTTTGATGAACGTATGAAATTTATGCGGATATTGTGCAAATAATCTGTTTTGCTTTATGGATTCCTTTTGTGGATTCTTTTGGATACTTTAGTTTTATTACCTTTACATTGATGTTTGTGTCCAGTTTTGCAATTTGGATGAGGGGTAGGAACATTTGAACCAGTAGACAATGGGGGATATCTGGTATGTATTAAGAGAATGTGCTCTTTATGGCTTCAATCATACATATTTACACATTAGCAAGTTTGCCTTGCCATCCTCACTTATATGCCTATGCATATTCAACATCATCAAGCAATCTTTCCCCCAGTAGGATTCCATTACTTTATGATGATGGCACTTTTTGGTCTCATATTCATTTGTTGTGCATTATCAGAATTTGCAATCGTAATGTAATATAATGATTATATTATACATATGGAAATTTTTTTTTCCTTTGGTTCTTATAATGGAACACATACTCTTCCAAGTTCTTAGTCATGTTCTCTGCTATTAGATAATCTGGTTTATTGGATAACTCCTTGGTACTGTTTCGTGCTGTTTGATGGTGATCTGATCTTTTGGTATAACATCTTCATTCATATTTTCTGAAATTGCATTGCCTCAATAATCTTGAAATTTCCATTCATATTTCTTGGACTATTTAATCATGGATATGCTTGACTATCTCATTTATCTTATGAAAATATTAAACTGCATTTGAAGCAACAAAATAAAACTGGCTTTGCTGTAGAATTGAACTATTTTCAGTCCCCGCTGAATTTAATCTTCTTGGAAAAAATTTGTAGACTCGATTTTTGAAGAATACTTTTTCTCTTTCCTTGGGAAAAGATTTAACATTTGAGCAATGTATATACAAATATGATCTTTGTGTCTATTCAACAGATTAAAATGGAGGGATCTGATAAGATGATCTGGAATATTATCTTCTCAGCATTCCCATAAGAAAAGAAAGCAGGAAGAGCAATTATGATCTACTTGTTTACTTTTCACCTGTAGTTCTAAATAGAAAAAGAAAAAAAAATGAGAAACTGTGTGGACATCTGATAGATACTAGTCTACTAGAAATCATAATGCGATATAATAAAGGATGGTTCTATTTTAACTGGTTCATTGATTTTGAATAAGCTTCTACATGCTGCTCAGAAAATTCACATTGCTGACCTTGATTGATCGAAGACTGTCTCTTCTGAGAATAGAGGACGTATAAACTTTGCATTTGCCACCATAGAGGACATATACACTTGGCATTTGCCACCTACTTGAGAAATTTTGTGCCTTGCAGAAAATTAGTCATGATTGATCTTCTGACTTGTCTTTTAGCTGATACAGTTTGATGGTCTATAAATATGCGGGATGGAGTTAGCTGGTATATCTCTTAACTTTTGGGTCACCTGTACGGTTATAAAATTCGGCTGCTTTTGGGATTGGACGAATTTTCAGTGTGCGGGCTCAAACTTAAATTGCTGTCTCAGAAAATAGCACATTTTTCAGAGTAAGACAACTTAAAGATCTAAGTTTTCTTTGATCTTGTCCTCTTCTAGAAACAGTGGGATTTGATATTGCTGCGTTCATAAGGTAATTTCTTGTTTGTGTTATATCTGTATTTCCTAGTTGTTTAACATCCAAATGTAAAATACTAACTGCAAGATATATCTTATGTTGTTCCTCCCTTCTCGTCTCTGCTTCATTTGCTTTCAGTACTCTATCTCAAGTCATGTGATATGGCCTTTTTTTGTTTACAATCTCCAAACGGTGGGATCAAAATAGTACGAAGTGGATGACAAAATTTAACACATACTCATCTTGATTGCTCCTTTACTTGTCAATGATGGTGGTGCATTACAATAAGCAGCTCTTAGGACACCAAGTCTGGTGGAATAGTCTAACTGTTGTGTGGAGGTAGCAATAACTAGAGACACGGCGTGGCTGTTAGTCTTGTGAGTGAAAGCAATTTTCTTTCAAGAATTAACTAAAGCAATCTTCTTTCAAAAATTAACTAATAGATCCACCCATAGTTTAGTACAAAAATTTCTGAGATGATAGGGATTGCAGTATCTGTGACAGAATCAATATTTAGGTTTATCGGAGATTGATTTGGCTGAGAATATATGCTTTACCCACAAAAAAGAAAAGATCCTCTTGCTAGATCATTTCATATGGTGTCAGCCCATTTATTACAGAAGGGAATGTATTGTTAATTTGTTATTCTTAAACTGATTTAACCAACATTTTCGTATCATCTTTCTGATAATTGTTAGCAGATCAGATGGTCTTTAATTTTGTGTAACAGTCAGGACTAGAAATCAGAGTTTTTTTTTTTGATTAGTAGAAATCAGAGTGAATTATATTGGCAAAAGTTTGACCCCTCTTAGGAAAACATGAGGCCAAGCCATTCTAGCTGAATTTTATGCTTGTATGATGGGTATTTACGATATTGTAACTGCAAGGATGATGCGTATAGTTTAGCAGCATCTATATCCACCTTGCCTGTTTATCTGATTGAAGATTTATATTTATGTTTCTCCTAGACTATGGAAAGTTCGGAATTTTTAGAATTTGAGGACATTGCTTATCCCTTTGAATCCATTGTCCCGGATTCAAATGTGTACTTGAATAGAATATTCTTGGCTAGTATGACTAAACTGGGAGGAATATTTAAACAACAATCACAAGAGATCCAATTCTCAAGATTTGAATTTAAGTTATCTTCTTCCCTGGCTTATGATGTTATTCATCTTCTTGAAAGTGCAACATCGCACGAATGGAGCAAAAATATCAGATTACTTATGTGAGTTTCTTGTGACTGCACATTCTTGCATTTATTAGTTTATGGATTCATTTTGAATGTTGAAATGCTAGATTCACACATGATATCTCAGACCTTTTTTTTTTTTTTGAATGTCCATACAAAGATTTAGCAGGCTGTAGGTTTCTAAAAATTGATAATCATATCATTTGAAAGGGAATATACACTGAAACAATTATCATTATTAAAGGCATTTTGTGCACTTCATTAGTATCGAACAAAATCTTTTACAGATTCCAAATTGGATGGACACTGCTATATATCTGAAAGTTGCTTCATCTTTTTTATGCTGGTTGGATTCTTTAATGTTATAGAATCATTTCAATAGGCGTTTTTGAGAGAATTATTCTGATTCCATAACAATGGTCTCCAAAAGAATCAATTCAAGTCTGCTTTTGAGTGATAAGGGTATTTTTTCTACATATGTTGTAATTTTTCTATAGTTTTTTTTTCCCAGAAAAAAGAGTGAGCAGCTACTCTGGAAATTAAAATATTGACCATTTTCTTTTCTTTCGACAACTGTTTTTTCTTTTAAAAGTTTTCTTTTTTGTAAATAAAGTCCAATCAGACTAACATATTAACAATTGAGGGCACTATTTTGCTCTAGCTATTGTTGAGAAAGCGTTAAAGATATTTCAGCTCTATCATATCAAAACTTTATTTTCAGATTTATGAAGCTTTATGATGAACAGGTATTGTGTGTGGGTACAGATTGATTTGATACCGTTTTCACAGGAATGATATTTGGATTCGGATGGTTCAAAAGAAGATGCCATCTGATTCAATAATCTTGTCATAATTCATGGCACTTGAACATATAATTCCACCCAATTATGCTACATCCACTTGTTGCCAATCACTTAACATATATATAAGCAAATCATTATTGCTGAAATTAGGTGACTATAAAATGCATTACAGGGTGGACAATAACAACATTAAGATGATAAGGTCAAGTTTGGATGCTCGATCAAAATGACACTGTGTGTTCACATGCTTACATACTTTTATTATTCCATATAGTTCCTTCCACCACCAAAATAGGACTTCAAATTCCACTCCTAACCTTTTGTACACTTGATCGTCTTCTAAATTGGACTAAGTAACACATGCTCAAACTGGTTCTCTCTTTATTTGACACACTGCGCAAGAAACCAAGTCATTGCTAATGCTACCTCGACAAGAAGATGCTCAAACGTGGTTAAGATGGTGAGCTTTCGTCTAATCTATCCCCACATATCTTGTGCTTTCTGTGCCATAATTTATGGACGCCCCGCCGCTCAGAGAATGAACCACTGCACTCATCATTTACTGATATTCCATCGAGTCCATTTTTAATGTTTAAGAGTCGAAATTTCTATGGAAAAAATGACTATGCTTAACCATCTCAATTCTGTCGACTTCACTACATCTTATATTCATCAAAACTTTAAAATATATTTTTCAATCATATATATATATATATATATATCAATGTATTTTAAAATGAATCACAATTGAATTTTTTGACTAACAATATGATTGGAAATTATTTTGGAAGTGGAGTTTAATTGGAAGAAAAGAAAAAAATGGAAAACAAGTAGGATAGCCAACCGCAATCACGGCACATGAGAGGCAAATGGAGTGGGGGCTTTGATTCTTTGGTCCTCATTACAAAACCAAGACTAATTGCTTCGTCCTCTTTCTGACTTTTGTCTATCTATGATTCTATGGAATGGTTTTTTTCCTTCGCTTTTTCCTTTCCCCTAAATGTTTAACAGATAACACAATCATGAAGATTAAAAAAAAAAAAGTGGGAAAGCTTAATAAGGCTCCGCCTGATCATCTTTAGTTCTTTACGACTCATTTCTGTTGGTACTTTGTAATATATGTTTATTTTAATTAAAAACAGAATCCTTTCTAAACTTTCAACTAATCAAAGCACACAAAATCCATTAAAACAGCTTGCAATCGCTCATTTATAAGGCATTGCGTTTCCACAGTTGGCTTTTCTTTGTTAGGCAAAATACTAATCACTTGAGTTTTTTCCCTGCTACGCACATAATAGATGTTTTCATAGAAATTTTTTAAAACTATATGGAATAATCAGACACTTGTAGAATATATCAATAAACAATTGTAATTCTTTTTACATTGACTTTCTTACCGAAAATTTAACCTCCTCTTTAATGCTACAGGACTTCTGAATTGCTAGGCTGTAGGATCTATTGGTTATTCTACAATATAATTTAAGTCAAGAATAAAATTTAACCTTACTCAAATTTCTCCGTTCATTTTCAAGACACGTGAATTGTTAAAAAAACGGATTCGCTCACCCGAATTGGATTAAGTATCCAAATGAATCTGTGAATTTAATGGGTTTTAATAAATGAGCTCTACATGTGTTATAAAAGAATAGTTATTCAATCAACGAAGAGATGGAAATTGTGTGCCGTCGACCTCTAATGGTTAAGAGAAGAAGATTTCGCTTTTCGTTACATACTTAATCATTTCTGCAACAAGATCATTTTATTGGTTCTTAGGTTGTAGAAAAATGTAGCATTTATGTCGTTCCAACGAGGGTGGTTCATGAAAATTAGCAACGATTTTTTACTTGTGTATCCAATCGAGTTCGTCCGTTATACATATTAAAGTAAGTTTTCGATTTTCTATTTAATTATTTGTTATTTATTTTTAATCGGATACGTCGATGAATCAAGTAGACTTAATAGCTCTCGCTTGAAACCTTATAAAGTTGGTGGGGGTGTTGGGTGCAAAAGTTGAGCTTGACTTGTGCGTGTGTGATACCAAATATATACACATAACAAAGGTCAAGCCTTAAATAATGACCCTTCTTTGTCTGCTCCAACCCGTGATAGGGTAACCAACAACATGCATTATACTTAATAGAATTTACTACTACTATTCAACATATATTCCAACGCCTCCCATCATTCAATGTCCAAAACTCTTTCTTTTGTGGTTTGATTAAATAGGCAGTTAAGTCCGCTTGTTTTCTTGAAAGTGATAAGTCATTGCCATCCCCACTTATGGTATATATGCGCTAGTATACACTTATACTAGAGTATACATTTTGTCAGCTTGCCAATTTTTGTTCGCTTCGAGAGGCATTAAAGTTGGTCAAAGTTTATGCAACTTCTTAAATCCAAAGGTGTTAATCGGCGAATAAACCACCTCTTTTGAGTTGTATACACTTATAATTTAGTTATATTGAATTCATCTCAAATATTAAATAATGAAAGTCTTGTTATATTCTTATATTTATAAAAATATAGCCTGTTCACGTTCAGCATATTAGAGTTACTGTGGTAGCAAGCGATGGAATATTTTATTTTTAGTTGGAGTGGAATGACAAAAATATGTAGAGAGAGAAGTAGGAGAAAGTAGTGTAACTTCACGGGCACCACCTAGACATATTAGTGGATTCATTTCGTTGACAAATGATCATAGCATCTGAATTAATGTTTCTATGATTATTTGCAAAGCAAACAATCATTAATTTAACTGCTGGGTTTGGACTGTTTGTTCACATTTTGGTTGTAAATTCTAGACAGAGGATTCAACTTCACCAACATGGTATCCTTTCAAATACTAGCTACTTAGCTAGGAATTCAAAGCCAACAAATTAAGCTATCATGTAATAGTGGTGTAAGCAAAGTTGGTGCATTCCAACTAAGGCCTTTTGAGGTGTAGTTGACGTGTGTGTGTTTTTAATTTTAAAACAAATAATAAATTGTATATTTTTGATTATTTGGTGTGGCTCCTACCCTGTCGCTAATAAAATTAAATCGTAGTGGAAACACAAATGAACTTACATGCATGGACCAATCTTCATCCATGTCCAGAAAATTTTCAGCGGTCTTGACTCCCATATCGCATTTCTTTTTTTAAAAGAGACTTTATTTATTTTATTAAAAATAGTTTAAATTTTGAAAAATAATCTGATATACTTTAAATTTGAACTTCAGTATCAAATAAAATTTACCGTCTATGTTCCGCTAAAATTGTCCGTTTGAGATATAAATGACAAAATTAAATATATCATGAACTTTAACTTTAGTATCAAATATTGCATAAACTTTAAATTTAGTATCAAATACAACTTATACACATTAGAGATTATTTTTTAAACAGTAGGCAATATTTGATACTGAAATTAAAATTTATATCATATGAGATTATTTTTTAAAGTTTAGACTATTTTTTATAAAATGAATAAAATTTAGATTATTTTTAGTTATTAAATCCTTTTAAAAACAAAAAATAAAACGAATTGAACCCACTGTACATATATAATTCATAAACTAAAAAAAGATCTGAAGATGGTGGGGGGCCTAGTGTTTCTTGGCCTAACTCCAAGTGTGTCCCAACCAACCTCGAACTGTAGCTAATAATTGATTTTGTATATAACCTCAACATGGAGCCCAAACAGGGCTCTTCACCGACAATGGCCAATTTTTTCCTTTTTTTAAAAAAAATACAGATAATACTAATATCTATGGCGTGTGGTTATTCTGCTGCGGAATTTTTTTAAATATTTATTACTTACAATTTGCAAAATTTCTAAGGGAAAGTATAAATAATTAGAAAGTTTTTTTTATTAAATGACAAAATTGGGGAAGAATAAAAAAATAATTGGGGAAGAATAAGGCCCCAGTGAAGAAAGGTCTTTTTGATCAAGAACTTTTCGTAGTCGAGGGATAAAAAGAAGACATATATAAAAGGTAGATGATTATTTTGCTTTTATTTTTAGAAGGCGGTCCATTTCATGGTATAGTCTAAAGAAATAATGAAATTAAAGGAAGTTCCATGATTCATGTATCCTTATATATATCGTCATCAATAACCCAAAAGTCTATAGTCCAATTGAATCCTAAAGAGTAGCCATTTATGCGCATTATTTTTTTGTTTAATTTCCGAACAACATTTTATAAACTTTTACTTTTTTTTTTATTCTGCGGTAATAATTAATTAAGAAATTAAATTAAGTTGTGTGAGAATTTTTTAAAATAATATATAATAAATATACGTAATACTATTGGTAGATAGCATTTTACGGCAAACACTTGGACTATTTTATTTTGGAAATCTTTGTAATCGTTTAGTTGCATGCATGGAAGTAGATTGAGGAAGTTTAAATTCTCTGAAAGTAGTAAAATCCGATATGTTTGAATAAAAGAAATTTAAAAGTTAAAGAGAACTTCAACTTTCATTGACCACTCGACTTCCTTTTATGCTCATTAGTTTATGAGGAAGTTAATTACTAAGGGTAGGTTAGTAACTTTAATTTTTTTGTGTAATTTTTATTTAATAAGATTTAAATGCCCGCTAGTAAAAATAAAGTAAAAAATTCATGTATTTTTATTAATTTAAATTAATAGCTTGATAGTGACGATATTATCATACTATAATATTTAGTTTATAGGAAATTAACATGTCAATTAAACAAAAAATTTCAAAAGTTTCTTAAAATAAATAAGTGAATCAAACATAAAAAGATACAAGTTCTATAGTAAAAAACTTCCATTCAAATATAAATTTCTTGAAATCAACTTCCTTTAAGTTAAGTAATTAAACCAAACGAAGACTTTGTTTATAAGAAGAAAAACTATGACCAAATAATTGAGATGAACAACTTTTGATTAAAAAGTGGAGCTTTAGCTCCAAATGAATAAAAAAGACAAAGCTAATAAAAAAGTTTAGTGAAGGATAAGTGGGTTTTGAAAGGAACAAGAGCACACAACTAATTGAAATGTGATGCCTAACCAAATGCTGGGTCCGATTATCCCCTTCCTTTCTTCCAACCATTAATTCTCTCAGCAACCTATATTTCCATTTAATTACTTTTTTTTTATAGTTATTGTCCATATAAGATTTGAATTTAGAATCTAGTCTACAAGTATTTAGTCACCGCTTAGTTTCTCCTTTTTTTCTAATGCCCGTAGGTCTCGTCACTTGTTCACTATTTTTATTACGCATATTAATTTTCCATTTAAGAAAGCCAAGTTTGTATAATCTATGACGAAACCATGATTATAATTATACACATTCAATGATTTGATCTAATCTAAATAATAAGTAAATGTTTATTTGAAGATTAATGAAAGGCTAATGTAAGTATTGGGTTGTTAAGATTAACTAATTTGATGGATGATAAGTAATCTAGCGTTACTAGATGTAATAAGACAATGGAAATAAGCGGCAAGTAGTGCGTCGTAGTAATACGTAGTTGGGAAAAATGGGAGAGGCATGCATCCTCGCACGCAATATTATATTTGAGTAATACATGTAGATTTACGACGTAAGTGGGTCCAAAATTACGGTGGATATAATAGATGGACACGTGTCAAATCATTGAAATGGACAAAAAAATGTTCTGTTGGCAGCTGACAAAACACGAAACAGCCCACAACTCAACCCTGACCCACGAGCGCCCATGTGCCCGGAACCGCTAAGGGACACAATAGCACAGCTATACTATACAGTATACATACAATCTCTCACTCTGTACCACTCTACCCTCCTCTGACTCAGTTACTCCTACAGTCCTTCTTTTACATGTACCCAACACCAACCAAACCGTATTCCGTAAAGTTTAAAATCAAAACCAAAAATCCTAATATATCCATACATTTAATTGTTTTGGATCTTCATATTAACTTCTTGCAAGGTCTCTACAGCCAAAACAAAAATGGTGTGTTTACTATTGATAAATTGAGTGGCAAATAGCGATTAATATATCAAATAGTAAAAGAATAAACTTTTTTTAAAAATTAAAATATATTAAATATACAATATGTTATGACAATATATTGTAAACCAAATACGCTCAATATTTGCGAAGCCTTCAACTGACGATAAAAGGAGGAAAGGGAAGAATGGGTAATAACTTATCCTGTTGTGCATGACTACACAATTTTTTATCGGCTACAAAATGTTTAAAAAGTTATAATTAATTTAACAGAAATTAGGACTTGTTATTATAATTTCAACCGCTAAAACGAAAGAGAAGTATTGAACCAAAAGTCTCAAAATTCGTTTATAAATTATAAAATGAGGCTTAAACGCCTCTATTTTATAACTTTTAACTATGTATATGTTGTACCCAACCCAAAGTTTACTTTGGGTCGGTTGAAGAAAAGAAGTTTACTTTTGTGACTTTTTGTAAAAATATAAAACCCGATGACCATCAGTGGAGTGGAGTGCCCATCAGCATTGGATTCTCTGCGGGTGCAGTTACCGTTGGTCAAGTCCTGCTTGAAATGCAATTTCTACCCATCAAGATGATGATGTATTTCTCACGGGTGCGCCTTCATCATACACGTGTACGGCCACACGTGGAACGTGATGCGCTGCGCTTCTGTTGGCTTGGGCAGTTCAGTTAACGCGATGGGAGGAGTTTTAACGGCGTTAAGGCAGGGACATAAGGGAGAGACCGCTCTGCCCTTTTGTCGCATTGGAAGTAACGAGGGACGACCGCCCCTACATTGGGAACAACAATTTCTGCTTGCCTCCTCCTTTCACATTGATTTACCATTTTACCTCTTTCCATTTTTTTTACTATTTTCCAAATTTTCTATCCGTTATCTTGCACTTTTCTTAAAAAATTCAAATTTCTGGTTAA
>CAODLS012281415.1:0-11017 GCA_948243855.1 Flueggea neowawraea | reverse complement strand
GGTTTACTAAGGTATACAGAAAATGACACTCAAGTGTACAAAATGTGTACAAAATATGAAATTTAGGTGTGCAAAACTATAAACCATGAAATTTAGATGTACAAAGGTGTATGCAACCTTAAATTTATGCGTACAAAAGGTTTGCAACATAAAATTAATTTGTACAAAGCTTAAAAATGCTACAAATATATCATATACCTTATATATTATTATACGGTACACATAAATTTAGCATTTCTAACTTACCCAGCCAAACAATTGGTTCACTTCATATTTCTTTTGCTCTCATAGAGACTTAGAATACTTGAAAATAATAATTTATGAACTAAAAATGAATCAAATTAGTAATTAAAATTGTAAAAAATAATATTTAATAAAATAATTTCATGTTGTGTACACCTTTGTACACATATTCATGTTAAATATTAATAATTTAAAAGTAGAATAAGAATACATTACACATAATATTTAATGTATATTCCCATATAATAATATAAATGATCTTAAAGTCGAGCTATTTAGTGTATATTCGTAAATAAGAATATAAGAATACATTAAATGAGCCTATTCATGAGTTGTAATCGAGCTTGTTCACGAGCCTTCAATCGAGCCTGTTCACGAGCTTAGTAAATGAGCCTGTTCACGAGCCTGCAATCGAGCCTGTTCATGAGCTTATTAAACGAGCTTGTTCACGTGCCTGCAATCTAGCTTGTTTATGAGCTTATTAAATAAGTTTGTTCATGAGCCTCCAATTAAGCTTGTTCATGAACACTCAAACGATTCTCACTCGCGAGCTTTTAGAGCTGCGCTTTTCAGTGTTCAAGCTCAGCTCGTGTATGAAGTCGAGCTTCAAATTTGGTTTAAACTTGTCTCATTTATTATTAAGCCAAGTTGTAAACGAGCTTAAGCCGAGTTGTAAACGAGCTTTTACTAAGCCACTCACCAGCGACTTGACTCATTTACAGCTCTAAACACCCTTGAAGTTAGGAAGATTGTAAAAGTTCCTAACACCCGTGAAGTTTAGGATGGTTGTAATGGTTCTTAAGCACCCGAAAGCTTGAGGTGATTAGGGAGCTTACCCTTGTGAAGTAAATGGTTGTATTGTTTTCCAAGGAGGAAGATAGTGATTGGGAAGAATCCTAATTGAGGAGTTTAGGTAGTGAATGTAGGTAGGGGTGGACATTTAGGCCTGACTCGCCTATTTTTTAAATAAAATAAGGCCAGGCCTGGGCTTAGGGTTGGCCCGACAAGTCGGCCTGGCTCGGCCCAAATATATTATATATATATATATATATATATAATATAATATGTTAATATTAATTTGATATATTATGTATTATAAGTTAGTAAAAATGATATCAATTATATATTTAAGAGTTATTTAGTATTTATTAAAGTATAGTTCATATAATAAAATATATAGTAAATTATATTTTCATAAAAAATATAGAATATTAATATTTTAAAAAAGGCCCGTGGGCCAATCCAGCCCGCCCTTTTGGATGGACAGGCCTAAGCAAGGCCTTCAATCCGGTCGACCGAGCCGAGCCGAGCCGGGCCAAGTTAGGCTAAAAATTTAGGGGGTGGCGGGGTCCAATCCATGCCCACCCCTAGATGTTGGCTTGGTTAAGTTGAACCACTATAAATCGCTTGTGTTTGATCTCTTATCTCTTACCACTCTTATGGTTATCTTTGTTTACTTTGATTAATACACACTTACACATTTGCTTCTAACATTACTTTCAAGTATTTGTAACTTAGCAACATTGAAAGAACAAGTTTCCATCTCCTCATTTTCGGCTCAAATTACTACTCATCTCTAAATGTTTTACTCTTCATTATTTGTGCTTATATTGTTGGTTTACACGGCCAATTTTGAATTTTATTAATAGTGCACTAATTTGATTTTAATTTTAAAAAATCAATTCATCCCCCTCTTAGTTTGTTATTTAGTTCAACATTGTCTATACAAATTCTAAAAGTTTAACTTTCTCCAGTTGTTAGTTTTCTCTGCATAATTAGCAATTGATAAAATATTTCTCATATTAATTAACTTCCTAGTTTTAATTTGTTCTTTTTTATATAATAGAAGAGGAAGGTATTGGTTAATTATGATCAAATTTTAGTTAACGAGAAACATTAAGGAATTAAAATAGCTAACATAACAAAAAAAATTGAAAAGGATATTCGGGGAGAACTACTTCCACTGTTATCATCTCTTTACCGCGTACATAGTTTGAGTTATTATAATACTTAATTTATTAATATTACTTTTACTAAATTATATTTTTAAAAAAATCATATTAAATAATCTGCGAAGTGCGAGCATATGCCTAACTATATTCTTGTATGCCTAACAGATGAAGGATTTACATAATACAAATGGAAAACCAAGAAGGGAAACATGGAAAAGAAAGTATTAAATTTTATCAATGAACGTCGTTTATTAATACCAAAACCAGAGGTGCAGTTTCTTTCTCTTTTTTTTTTGCAAGAAGAAACGTGCTTCAAGGTTATGATTTAGATACAAATTCATCACATATTATATTACAAGTGAGGGATTAACCACCCAAATTAGGGATACTCTTCTTAGACAACTTTGTAATCTGATTTGACTATTTATCACAGAGAGTGCAACCACTCTCCATAAATAAGAAGTAGAGGCAACCATAAAACAAACAAGTTGAGACCAAGTGATGATCAACATGGAGTCTATTGTATGGTGCTTTTGTAAATAGGACAAGACTTAGGGACATTTTTGTCCAAAATGACAAAAAAGTGTGGTAGGCGTTCTCTGTTTTCTTTGATTAAAAATAAAAACTAAAAGTACTATTTTATTTAAAACTGTGTTTTAGATGGATTTTGTGATATTCTATCACATTTTTAAGTTAAATCTAAGACGGGCTATTAAATATACTTGATGCACTTTCATGTAGTTTTAATTTAAACACCAATCATTCTCTATGTCAGTACGATAAACATCAAATACTCCATGGTCGCTACTATTGATCTTTTAATAAATTATTGACATAGTATAATTTTAATAGATTGCCATGTGAACACTTTGTTAATGGTCTTAATATTGGATATAAATTAAATTTTTATACCATGATAAAAAGAATTTAACTGTAGTGACCATATTGAAAAATTGGTCAAAGTTTAGTCCCCACAGGTGCTTTTCCCTCCCTGACCCCGCCCTTCGTCCAAACACTGAAACACGGTCCTAGTTTTTTTTTAAAACAAAAAAAATCTAAAACCAAACTCTTTCAAGTTCAAATGTGTGGGCTTTGAGTGAGTTTATAAGCTAGGGTTTAAGAAAATCTACTACTTCTTTCGGATTTTCCTGTTCGCCTTGCAGCCCTCTTCTCAGCGCTTGAATACACTTTCAAGCAATCCAAAACGAATAAAATCTCTAAAATAATAACAAATCTCTACCTTCGCTCACACCGCCACGCGGAACCGAAGAAAGCAGCAGAGAAAACCAGCAGTAGAGGAGTCTGCTCAGTGCATGAAACCAGAGTTACAATGGCAACAGATCTCAGCGATTTTACTACCATCAGGGAAGGGGATGCCGAGATTCTTATGCATGCTAAAAATGAAGTCTTTTATAACAAAACCCAGGTCCCGAATTCTCGTCTTTTTTGAATTATTGATTTTTTTTTGTATTGGCCGAATTTGTTGAATTGGTATGTGTTTCTGTTTTGCTGCTTGAGATTCACTACTCAAGAAACAGTCTTCTTTTTCATGATTTCTTATCGATATTGCTTTAAGTTGAAAAGGAACTGATACCTTTCGGTATAATTGGATGATTGAATTTGAGTGTGAGAGCTACTTTGAATCTATTGTGTTGTGAGTTTCATTCTGACATAAATTATTGCCTGCTTTCTGATTGAAGTGGGAAAAGATGCTGGTGATTTACTTGGGACGAGTTCGCTGTAACAGAAATTATTGATTGATTTCTGATAGCTTGACGGAGATATCTTAGCACTTATGAGCTTATTTCTTTATGTATTGCAGTATGCAAATCAGCATATATTGAATTTATTCTGGAAGAATAAGACGCAATTTTTATGGCATAACACTAATGTGTGTACATTTGGAAAAACAAAACACTAATGTGTGTAATTTGATGAATAGCCTGTCAACGTGCTTAATTTACAATATCACGATCGATCTTATTCTTACAACCCATAATACCTATCCGTTGAGCTATCCATACAGAGATCAAGTGCTGAAATATTAAAATTTCTCATGAATGTTTTTGATGTGTTCAAAAACTAATGTGTAGAAGCTTCCCATTATGATTTATGGGCATATGTTTCCTTTCTATAATAATAGTTCGGCTGCTGGCATTCTGTTAGTAGAGAATCCTGGTAACTGTTTTTGTAAATTTTACAGGTCAACAACAGAGATTTATCCATTGCCGTATTGAGGACTTTTATATCTAAGCGCAAAGAGGAGCATGAAGCAATGTTGTCTGAAAGAGCAAAAAGATCATCTCGCAAGGCATCTGAGAAGGATGCTTCTGGACCTGTGTTGAATGATGAATCTAATCAATCTGCTGTGGATGACAAAAAATCTAATGGAGAATGTGAAGAACTGAAAGAGAAAAATCAAGACGAACCTTCTGATGAATTGCAAGAATCGGCGAATTGTGCAGAGCGAAAAGTTCGAGGGAAACTTAAGCCACCAACGGTTCTTGAGGTTTATTACAGATATTATATTTCTTAATAGTTGATCTTTATTTTGCTTCATTTCTATTACTTCATATGAATGATTGATATGCTTAAGGTGCTTTTCCTCTGGATATGAAGGCACTATCAGCTTCTGGATTAAGAGCTCTGAGATATGCCCTTGAGGTGGAAGGGATTGATAAGGTGGTGGCTTTGGACAATGACAAAGGTGCAAATTGATGCTTTGCTTTCTGGAATTTAAAAAGCCTGTTTCTTGATGTTGAAAATGCATACTTGTGGAAAATAATGGTCAATGTAGATGTAAAATTGTAAACGTTACTTCCAGTAGTGCACGGTAGCATGGATGCATTGTCTTGCATACATATACATGCATTTCACAATCCTAAGTGCTGTTTTATCAAAAATTTTCTTTTATGGAAGAACTCCTTTCTGGCACTTAAATGAACAAAAATTCTGAAAGATGTGCAATCATTTTTTCTCTTGTAGTGTCTGTTGAAGCTTGCCAGAGAAATGTCAAGTTCAATGGGTCAGTGGCACTTTCAAAGGTTGAATCGCATCTTGCCGATGCTCGTGTATATATGCTGACCCACCCAAAAGTATTTGATGTGGTATGTGTTCCTCTGAATTTTTCTCTATTAGTAATGACTTTAATACTACATTCACTCAATTCTTTCATTGTACAATGTGGTTTTAGGTTGATTTGGATCCTTATGGATCACCTTCTCAATTCTTGGACTCAGCTGTTCAATCTGTTGCTGATGGTGGCATGCTAATGTGTACAGCAACTGATATGGCAGTGCTCTGTGGAGGTAATGGTGAGGCCTGCTTTTCCAAGTAAGATTACCCAACTTTAGCCTTCATTTGTAATTATTTAAGTAGTAGTCGTTTATTTTATTGAGCTTTTTTTTTTGTTGAATTAGATATGGCTCCTATCCATTAAGAGGGAAATATTGCCACGAAATGGCTTTGAGGATTCTCCTTGCCTGCATTGAGGTATTATTATGGATTTGAAAGCTCATATATTTTTTTATACAACATTTTTGATAGACATGTTTGCGATAATTGTTATGAAAGTAACTTTCATTCCCTTGAAATGTTTAGGTAGATCCTATTGGCATTTTTCTTGCCTTTTTTTATATTGTTTATCGTAGTTTCTTATCAAACCTCCTGGTGAAATGCACTGTTTAACTTATTTAATTTGTTTCCTTGTCCTAGTTTATGGGTGTTCGTAGTATGTGACATGTTTCTTGCTTTTTATTTTTCTCTTTTTGTGAGAGCTTCTCATGAATGATCTTGAGTGTTGTTTAAAACATAAATACTCTCTTTCCAAAGCTGGTTCTAGTTTATGAAATGGCTATCCCTTCATGGCTGCACATTTATTCACCAGAAGTGAATGCAGTCCTTATCAGTGCTGCCCATGCAAAAAACAAAGTGTTGTTGCCTAATCGGTGATATTATTTAACAAAAAAAAAAAGAAGATAACAGTAAAGTATTCTTCTGTCACTAAAACTCATATTGGGCCAAAATTTTCAAAAAAGGCTAAAATCTCTGCGATTAAACACATAATTTTAAGAAATTCGGAGTTTCTTTATGTTGTTCCTTAACAAAAATGATAGTGGTATGAGAGATTTTAGCAAAAATGATAGTAGTATGAGTGATTTTGGCATTCCTTCCATATGAACAGTTTAGCACGATCATTAATTAGCTTCCTTCTCCACAGAAACTCTAGCATTCAAGTGAGCAAGTCTTGACAGAAGTAAAGCAGCATCACCAGAAATTTGTTTATCTCAATGAAGTGACAAATTATAGCATATCACCGTAACATATACAATTTTTGCATTTAAAGGGATTGCTTAGTTACTGCTAACATTCAAGGTTAATTGGTCATGTTCAATATTTTTTCGACTGAATCTTTATGTTGTGTGTTTATTGTATGAATTTGACAACTGTATACTTTCTCTTCATTTTCGTACTATTTGAGATTAACAGCTTTTGAATCTGCATTGAATATTTATTATATTATTTATGTGCTCCCTCCCTGTAGAAGTAATTGTTTTATATGATGGAAAACTTTATTCATGTAATTATTTATTTTTTCTGTTTTTATGAATGCAGAGCCACGCAAATCGCTACAAACGATACATTGTTCCTGTGCTATCTGTCCAAATGGACTTTTATATTCGTGTCTTTGTTCGAATATACACGTAGGTAGCATTTTTTTTTAATCAAGGTATATTACTTGAATAGGCAGCATTTATCTGGGAATTGATCTATGTTTTTTTTTTCTGTTGCAGCTCTGCACATGCAATGAAAAACACTCCTTCGAAGCTTTCATATGTATATCAGTGTACGGGCTGTGATTCTTTTCATCTCCAACCGGTTGGGAGGACAATATCCAAGGTGTGCATGACATTATGATACACAGTCAATGCTAGTGTTTTTTTTTTTTTGGTTAATAGTTGATAGAAGCACTGTACAGTGACATTGAATCATTGATATTGCTAATTTTATCTATGCTCTGTGTGATGAGGTGTGTGAATTTTGTGATGTTGATGATTGACTCACCCATGTTTTGGTCGAAGTTAGTTTTAGATGTTCCTTTATATTTCTTACTGCCAATTTACTACCCGGGATTTTATGTTAATCTCATCCTGTTTGGTTAATTGTTTAAATATTTACTTTCTACATCTAAAGTTCTACATTTTAATTTTTATGGGCTCAAACATTTTCTGATGGAATGGGATGAATTCTATGGCATGAGTAATAATTTTAACCGGAAAGTTTTTTCCCCCCTCTTTCATAAGTACAATTTGTCTGTCATTTATGGCCCTGGAACTCACATACATGGCCTAATGAGATACAATTTATATTTATTGGATTTTGCACCATTGCCACAATATTCATCAAACCTTGACGGACTGGTGCTTGGTGGTTTGTCATGTTGTCATGGACATCAGAAAAGGCTCATAGTACTTTGTGTATGATGGAGTGCAATTATGCATTTTGTAGATTTTTCTTTTTCTCCTTGAAGTGTATATAAAAAAAAAAAAAAGAAAAACCAATCAATAATAATAGGGCAACTGTTAGTTTGTTGAATGTGGATTTATAGCTGGCAAATTGGTTTGTTTTTCGGCCTTAGACTCAAAAATGGCTTAATGTACATTCTGGATTTTGTTTTGCAGAACAACAATGTCAGATATCTACCTGGATTTGGTCCTGCTGTTCCTCAAGAATGCATGGACTGTGGGAAGAAATTTGTTATGGGTGGACCCATTTGGTCTGCTCCCATCCATGATCAAGAATGGGTTACCTCCATACTTGACAATGTGAAATCTGCCAAGGATAGATATCCTGCATATGATCGCATCTCTGCTCTATTAACAACTATATCTGAGGTGGGTAGTTTTTGTTTTCTTTTTACTGTGCCTTGACCAAAGGAAAAGGAATTTTTTTTAAAAAAGTTAATGTTGTTCTGGTCATTGTACTGATGTAGATTTTATTTCGTCACTGAACTATTTGCAGGAATTGCTTGATGTTCCTCTCTTTCTGAGCCTTCACAACCTCTGTGCAACACTAAAATGCACCTCCCCGTCAGCAGTAATCTTTCGATCTGCAGTAATAAATGCAGGATATCGTATCTCTGGAACACATGTGAATCCACTAGGTCTCAAATCAGATGCTCCCATGGAAGTCATTTGGGACATAATGAGATGCTGGGTAAGAACTGAAACGGAAAGTCTTGTCTTCCTGTTTTTTGCATTGGTTAAATCAGATGGAAGTTATATTTTTTGTTGTGATTCTCGTAATTAGATTTTTTGTTATGATTCTTGTACTGATTTTTTTACTGTTGATTGCAAGCATCTTTTACTTTATTTCGGCAGTGTTTTTGCAAGTCGAATTTAGTATACAGGTCACAGGTTTTAGCCTGTTCCTGCTTCTAAGGCATTGTAATGCAACAGTTTTTATATGTTTTTCATGTAGGTCAAAAATCATCCTGTGAAACCACAAGCACCTGATCTGCCAGGAAGTGTGATACTTGCTAAAGAACCAGTTCTCCAAGTATGTTTTCGAACTTCAAGTTGCATATTATAGATGCTTATACATACACATACACACGCATAGGCATGCTCATTCGTTGGACCATTTGGAGTGGAGAGGATGTAGAATTGATGATAACAGGAAAATTTACTCAGAGCCATAGCAAAAGTAATTAAAATTTTTGAGGGCTAGGAAGTAGCAATAGTTCACATTCTAACTAACACAATTTTGGCTTTGAGCGCTGAAATATAGATTTCAGACATCATTTATAGTGTTGGCTGGTATGTGTTCTGTCGTGATGTGGTAAAATTCTTTTAATGTTTTCTATTCTGTTTCCTTTCAGGCAAATTTTGCTAGAGCCGGTGCATCTCTTAGCAAGGCACAAGCCAAAAAAGTTGCACGCTTCCTTCCAAATCCTGAAAGGCATTGGGGACCAAAACTGCGCGCTGGTCGTCAAATTACGAGCAAGCACATCTCCCTTTTGGGTCCTGAGGCTCTGAATGGACGGCTTAAACTTGGAAATGGTGAAGAGCCCGAAGCAAAGCGGCAAAAGATTGAGGAATCAGATTATCCTTCCTCAGTTTCATAGGGATTGGTTCTGTTCTTAGAGTTTGTCATGCAATTGGAGTTGGTCAAGATCTCCTTTACTGCTTTTCATCAATAGCATTCCAAGCCGATAGGAAGGTGTGTAGTCTCCAACATGGTTGCTGCAGAGATGGCTTCACAAATTGAATTGAAGATGTGAAGCTCTGTGAAATCAGGAAAGCAATCCTATGCCAATTTTGAGGTAGATGTAAGAATTTATGGTAAGAATTTATGTTTCGTTACCATTATTCGTTAATCTTGAACTTATGTCAACTTCCATGTGTTCTGGAGCATGGCATTGTTCTTTTGCGAGACCAACAAATAATTTGATTTTGCTATACGCTAGCAATTTAATTTTGTTTATCTTTTTTTTCCTTAATTTTTTCCTTTTCGGCTTAGGCTTCAATTAAATATTAATAGTTATTAAAATTTTTGAAAGAAGAATTATCTTTTTATGATGGTTAGGCAGAGCATAACGTATTTTCTTTTACTTTATCGAACCTTTTGTTTCTATTGTCGACTTTTCTTTGCAGTGAGTTGAAACAGTTCGTGGGAGGTTTTAATTCTGCTGTTGAGATACGATGGACATGAAAACAAGACACTGGCCAAATATAATGGAATATAAATTGGGTCGTAAAACATTGAAATTTAGGAATTAAAAAATCCGGGACTTTTAATTCTGCTGTTACTGAACAATGTGAAGTAGCAGGGGCGGCTTAGAAATTCTTTGATGTGGGGTTGGACCGTCGGTGTTAGGTTGGGTTAAAATAATTTATTTTGTAATAAAATATATGATGATATTAGAATATGATAAAATTATATTAAAAATGATTAAAAATATAAAAATGAGTATAAATCAGGTTACACTCGTCTTTGTGGTGTGATATAATTAATTCTTACGACTATCCATTTTTGAAAACGCTTCAAAATGGATTTGTTGTCAATAGTTGCAAATATCTTATTCTCGATGAATACTATCAAGCTGTTATTTACTCATTCATCTCTCACTTTATTTCTCAAGTGCGTCTTTACAATTTTCATAACAGAAAACACTCTTTTAACATATGCGATAACAACTGCTAGAAGTAATGTCAATTCAATCTGATGATAGACTAGCGGAAAAACTCTATCTTTTATAGTGTCAATCATCTTCTTTGCAAGACTCCCCAATTTTTCTACATCTGATAACTATTTATCCCTTCTTATATCACTGAGAAAAATTTATAGTTCTTATGAAATCAACGTGTGATAAGTATACGAGAAGTATTTTGGATAAAGATGAGCAAGATGGACAAGTTTATCCACTTCGAAGTTAGAGAATCCATTTAGGGGGTAGTTAAAATAATTTAAGAAAATTTAGGAGTAAGTTGAATACGTGAAAAGTTGAGAGTGAAAAAAGAAGAAATTGTGCGAATTTGGGGGGTATATTATGTATTATGCCTAATTATAAAGATGAATTTTAAAATCTTTATCAAAATTTATCAGATTTTCCTTCAAGAGCTAGAGTTCATCTAAGTTTCTACGAGTGGTTATATAAAGATCAAAGACACATGGACGAGAGATGTAATAACCCGAATAATTTTTATAATTATTTTTGGATAATTATATTTGGAGTAATTATTTTGAATAATTATTGGTGGATAATTAGTTTTGGGAATAATTATTTTTGGATAATTATTTGTGGAATAATTATTTTTGGA
>CAODLS012281236.1:0-12826 GCA_948243855.1 Flueggea neowawraea | reverse complement strand
ACATTGCAGGTTAAAATGAATACTTGTTTTCTATTTATTTGGAAATAAAGCTCATGAATTCAATCACCTGTGTAATTTAATCTTATAAATAATTTTGAATTTAAGAATATTATTTCACACTGCTTGCTTAGTTTTTTACTTTTCCTCAGTTTGACATAATCTGGTATTAAAATTTGGTTTCAGGTATATACATCCAGTTGATAACAGGGAATGCCCCGTAATCATTGGAGGGGATTACATTACAACAGAATCAGGAACTGGGCCATGGCCAGGAAGATTATAAAACTGGCTTGAAATATGGACTTCCTGTCCATTCCCCTGTAGATGATGATGGAAAATTCACTGAAGAAGCTATGCAATTTAGTGGGCTTGATGTTCTTAGGGATGGTAATATTGCTGTAGTGAAGTATCTGGATGAAAAAATGTCCATGCTTATGGAGGAAGCATATGGCAAGTTAGAATCTTATTTGGAAACTTATTAACTTGTTCTAAAGTACGTCTATTTTCTATTTAGAGGTATTACTCTTGCTGTTATTTGAGACCAGCCCTTGGGCCTCATAGGGGTATTGATTTAAAATGTGACTAATGGAGGTATTAATTACCTTTAGGAGCCTGACTGAAATCTTACACTAGTGTATATCAGCTACTAAGGATTTGCCTTGTCTTCGTACTGAATTTGCTGTTCAACTCGATGAATATTACTAGTATTTCACAAATTTTCAGCAGTAAAATTTCACTTGTTAAACTGAAAATCTTGATTTCTTTGAAAGTTTGGCCTTGTTTTTGCTCGATATTATTTCTTTAGGGAGAAAACAGAATCTCGGCAATGACTTCAGGCTGCTCTGATTAGAGTATATCAAGGCAAAGGACCTGGGGCGTGCCAATACCAGTCTTTTATCATGTGAATTCAAGAGAACCTCTTATGAATGAAGAAACTATTGATCATATCAAGTGTAAGAGCCTAGCTTAAATTGAGAAATGCATCTCAAGAGCCTATTGTCCAGTTTGATCTGAGTAGATTACTTCTGTTAATATTTTTTTCTAACATCCTGAATCCATGAGCAATTCTAGCATGCCTTAGTTTTACTTTTTTACATTTTATCAGATCTTTTCTTGCCCCTTCTTGTTCTTTCGTTTCTCCAGGTCTTTTCTTTTCTTTTCCTCTTTTTTCCAGCAATTAGTAGCATTCCCTTTTTGAGTTTTCTATTCTAAATATGGTTGTGGTCATTTTACTTTCTGCAGCTATCATAAGGCAAAAGGGCAGTGATGCATGGTGGTATATGTCAGTTGAGGACCTACTCCCTGAAAAATATTGTGATAAAGCCTCTGAGTATGAAAAAGGAACAGATACAATGGATGTCTGGTTTGATTCAGGTACTAAAAGAGAGAGAAGAAAATCACATTTCAAAAGCTATTAATTACATACCCATAGCTAGGTGTGCACTTCAACACTTGAGCCAAAAGACAGTACCTTATTTCTGCTGAGATTGTAAGAGAGAAAGTAGAGTTATAATTACTGGGATTTCAGGATTACCACATTTAATAGAACATCTTACTTTAATATAAATGGCATAAACTCGATTGGATTCAACATTTTTCATGTAAATACTATTGTAAATACAAGGACGTGTTGAATAATTGTGAACTTTTGAGATTGCTGACAACTGATGCTTTCAAGATTATTTGGTCAAACTTTCTCATGAGTATTTGTTGCAGCAGCAAACTGTTGCAATTTTGATTCTAGTGCTCACTCATTGTGCAGCTCTTTCATATTGTTTTATGTGATTACTTTCTACTGTCTTTGTCCAAAATGCATTCCTACAAGGTGCATAAATTTTTCTTTATTGTACCATTTCAGGTTCTTCATGGGCTGCTGTGCTGGGTAAAAGGAGTGGTCTTCGTCTTCCTGCTGACTTATATCTTGAAGGCACAGATCAACATCGTGGCTGGTTCCATGGCTCACTGTTAACAAGTATTGCTACACGAGGTAATAAGCTAATTATTTTCCAACAAACCTTTTTTATACTGCAATAATATGTTGAATAAACTGATTCCTGTTTGGAGAATCATTGATCAAAGTGTGATATAATTTCAAAATTTAGGTACTTTCCGTTGTTAATTTGTTCAGCTATAATTATAAGTCAAAAAGTCGTTTGTATAAGTATGTCATAAAGCCATACAATGCGGGCCATTTGTGTTTAGAATTCAATAGCATAATCTAGTATCAGCAATTGAAAGTTATCTTTCTGAATAGAATAACTGTAAAAGTGGCCGTTGTTCCTAAATATTAAGCATCGCGCTTCCTAGTGCAGAAAACATAAAATTTGTTGCTGATATGATGTTAGCTAGGATGTGATGCGTGTGCTTTTTTCTGTATATTTGAATTTTCTCTTAGTGACCATCAATTGCACCGTTACCATAAAAAATCTGCGACAATGAGATGCCACATGATGCTGTTACTTTATTCTACAGGAGTTGCTCCATATTCCAGTGTGATCACCCATGGATTTGTATTGGATGAGAAAGGTTCCAAGACGAGCAAATCTTTGGGCAATGTTGTTGATCCACGCACTGTAATTGAAGGGGGAAGAACTCAAAGGTTATATACATGACAGATATTATTTCAACATGTCTTTTGCTTGGGCATTTTCTGTTTATGTACCAATACTTGGCTCCTGTTGGCAGGAAGCACCTGGCTATGGAGCTGACGTCTTGCGTCTCTGGGTTTCTAGTGTAGATTATACTGGCGATGTCATGATTGGGCCTCAAGTCCTTCGTCAAATGTCTGACATCTATCGGAAGCTGCAAGGGACATTGAGATACCTTTTGGCAAATCTGCATGATTGGAAGGTAAATAATACAGACCTCAAGTTTTAAGAAATTCTTACAGCAGAGAAGAAAACTTCATAACATCGGTAGAGCAAGACATTAATTTTGTCCCTGTTGAATTTTCTCTTCGTCGTTACATTGATTTTTGTGCTAATGGCAGGGTGATAATGCTGTCTCATATGATGACCTTCCCGTGATTGATAAACTTGCACTGTTTCAACTGGGAAATGTTGTGACGAACATTAAAGAAAGCTATGAAAGCTATCAATTTTTCAAAATATTCCAGGTAACTGCTTGTGTTTATGAATCAAGATATTCCAATGTTCATACTCTTATGGCTGGCTAGGACAAAACAAAATCTTCTGTCTAATTGAAGTGAAATACTGGAATTATTTGTCATTGGAAACTTTAACTAACATTGTATATCAGTCTAGGTGAGGAGGTAAGGTTAACATAGAACGCAGGAAGAGAGGATTCACACCTATGTAAGTAGGATTAAAATCAGATAGATTAAAAATTGGGATAAAATTAAAGAGCTTACATGAAATAATTTTTCTTCTGTCTGTGTGGTCTGAACTGGCAATTAGAAAGTTCTAATTGGTCAATGCCAATACCCCCCTTCAACATTGTACGCTAGAGTCCACAATTGGAGATGATAAAGACAATTGTCAAACTCATTACATTCAAGGAGAATTAAGGGTTCTCGTGGTAGGTGTGATGTTGCTGGTAAACACCTATTAGAAGATTAGAAAAAAAGGGTATATGACCTATTAGTCACTAGGCAGGATCAACCTGTAGGACAAAGAACCAGCACTCCAGCAAACAGTGATATGTAACGATTTTATACTGATTTTAGTTTATTTTATTTTATTTTATTTTTTGGCGTATGCTATCCATTTCTATCTAGCTGTACTTTTTGCACTTTTCTAGTTTATCTATTTGCCTTTGTCATCTTAGACAGATTTATTTTATGTTTCAGATCATACAACGGTTTGTTATTGTTGACCTATCAAATTTCTATTTTGATGTTGCTAAAGATCGACTCTATGTTGGGTAATTCTTCCTTCTCTAATTGCATTTGCAATTTTTACATAGAGATGTCATTAATCATATTTTAGCTATTATATTATGCCATGAGCTATAATCTTGTATGTAAAATCTATGTAGATCTACTTTAGACCATCAAATAAAATATGCCTCCACCTCTCTTTCTCTCTCTCATATAATAATTTCATTACTTTCAGGGGCTCAACAAGTTATACCAGGAGAAGTTGTCAAACAGTTCTTGCAGCGCATCTCTTGTCGATTGTGAGGGTTATTGCTCCAATACTGCCTCATTTGGCTGAGGATGTGTGGGAAAATCTTCCCTTTGAATATGTCATAGAAGACGGCTCTATTGCCAAGTTTGTTTTTGAATCAAAGTGGCCTGCTTTGGATGAAAAATGGAAAGAACTTCCTATTGATGAAATCGAATTTTGGGAAGAAGTTCTTGAGGTTACTTCAATTCCTAAGACATCCTGGCTAATCAAGTCAAAAATATGATTTGTTTTATCTTTAATACTGTCTGTTTAACCTTATGTATTTTTTGGATATATCATTGATTTGTCTTTTCTTTTACCTGCTGACTAATTCTTATAAATTTGACCAGTTGAGGACGGAGGTGAATAAAGTATTGGAGGTTGCTCGTACAGGAAAGTTAATTGGGTCCAGTTTAGAAGCAAAGGTCTACTTGCATACGTCTGATCCTAAATTCGCTTCTAAATTGAGTGGAATGTGTGCTTCAAGCAATGATGCAGATGCATTGCATCGCTTATTCATCACGTCTCAGGTTTGTTCAAATCAATGCTACACCTGGTCTTCTCTTTAGTTATATTTACCAATGTACTACTTGTGTTGATATTTTGCATCTTCTTGCTGTCTAACCGAATGCAGTGCTATCTAACCTAAAGCTGAGCAAATCTAAGACTTTGCTTCCTAAGTTCTTGTTATAAGTCAGGCTCTTTGATCAAGTTTCAGAATCTAGTCAGGTGTTTTTTTAATAAATTTTTAACCACTGAAAGAAACTAAACATTCTTCATCGTGCCACATAAATGGCGGCATGCAGGCTGAGACACTTGAGCTTATGGACAATAGTCTCATAGAGAAGATTCCATATAGTGGAGAGTATGTAACTGAAGGAAACAGCAAAGTCTGGATTGGCGTGTCGCGAGCCAATGGCTTGAAATGTGAAAGATTTTGGAACTTCACACCACAATTCGGTAATTTCGCAGAGCACCCAACACTTTGTGGCGGCTGTTACAAGGTAGTTGGTGTTGAACCACAGCCCGTTGCGGCAGCAGCAGCAGTTAGCTGAATCATGCTAACAATAGATATACTGCACACACAAGGATCAACAAGAACCGACGACGGGCGTAATTTCACAGCTTTAATTGAACCAGTTAATGCCATTTCCAGTATCTCACATTACATTGTTGGAGATCAAATGAGATTGAGTTCAGATTTCATTTGAGGATCACCAGCAACCGATGTGCTATGACATGGAGTGTCGTTTCATCTTAGCTTAGAATTAGAGGCTGCAAGGAAGGTTTTCAGTTTTATAAAGCTCTGGTGGTGTTGCTGTGTATCAGCAAGGTTTTTGGTGAAAATTGCGTTATGTTAGTTTCATAGTCGATTTCTGTAATCATTTGTTATGTGACGGCTTTTGAAGGGCCGAACCCATTATGAAGCCCCTGAACTTGAATCTTTTTTCCCAGCAAGCCCTTCAACTTCACTGTCTTCCCTTTGAGTGTTTTTACTTGTCAATTTCAACTTATTAAACCCAAAAGTGTACATATCAGCTAACATTATTATTTCTCTTCATGACATGGCTTTCAACCGGATCAAATATATGGTTTAAATTGCATATGGTATCTAATTTAATGTCATCATCACTAATAAGTTAACTAATTCCTAAATTGGTTATAATTCGTTTATTTTATTATTTTAATTTGGTAGCAAACTGTAATTCTTATTTTTTTTTATTTTGACAAGTGGTTGAACAAAAAAAATACAAGTCTGTTTTATGAGCTCAAAATAATGTTAAGGTTTAATTAACTCATTTATATAAATAATGTATACTATATATAAAAGTATGGATGTAGAAAAAAAAGTCAAGAATACCCTTGATTAAAAAATTTTGGTTTCACAAAAATTTCTATTTTTTCTCACAAAATATAGGAACAAAAATTCCTATTTTTCTCAAATAAATGTTCTATTTTTTCTCATAAAACATCTAAATAACTCTTTTATTGGTTTCATAAATATTCCTATTTTTTCTCATAAAATATAAGAACGAAAATTCATAAAAATCTAAATCTTTTATTGATGAGAAAAATAAGAATTTTTTGTTCCTATATTTTATGAAAAAAATAAGAATTTTTGTGAAGCTAAATTTTTTTAATTAAGGGTATTCTTGACTTTATGAATTTTTGATCGTATATTTTATGAGAAAAATAAAAAACTTGATTTGGACCCCATTAATTATTTTCTAAATTTTATAAAAAAAATATGAATTTTTTTTCTTATATTTTATGAGAAAAAAATAGAAATATTTATGAAACTAATAAAAGAGTAATTAAGATGTTTTATAAGAAAAAATAAAAATTTATTTGAGAAAAAATAGGGGTTTTTGCGCTAAGCTGGACCCAAATGTAATGGGCCTAAAGAAGCTCATGCTTACTCATAGAGCAAGTAAATTAGAGTTAATTATCCCGCATAGCTATTTAGAATTTTAGATTTATAATAATACATCTATAGTTTTAAAATTATAAGAATAAAATTTTTTAGTTTTAATTTATAAGAATATCACTACAAAAAGTTCAAACTTTATAATGAAGTCTTTAGAAGATCTCTGGAGACCCCAATGAAGATTCCTGAAAAACGCTAAAGACCTCCAATGAAAACCCCTGAAAATCTCTGAAAACTTTCAATGAAACCTTCAAAAAATCTCTAAAGACCCCATTAAAAAATCCTAAAGACCTTCAATAAAGTCTTCAGAAGACTAATGGAAATCTCTGAAGACTTTTTTCTAGCATTTTTAATATATGGTGTCTCTGTGTTTATAATTTAAAAATCAGTATTTTTAATTAGAATAAATGTGTGATTTTCCCTTTGGCCCAAACATAGTGGACTTGAAATGGACCGATATATTTTCGAGGGTCCATGTTAAGCCCGCATATATTGGGCTTTAAAAGCTTATGTCATGGTCCAAATATCTTGGCCCAATTATGCATAATAATTTCCATAGGCCCGCACAAGGCTGAGCACCGATAGTTTTCCATGGTCGAAGGCTCAAACACAATAAAGTTAGGGCCGAAGTCATATTCATGGTGCCAACAAACAAATATTACAAAAATTAGCGTCCATTTTCTAAATTTGGCCCAAAAAATCAATAATTTAAAATACTCGGCTTGGAAAATTATGTTTTGGATTCACGGACTGAGCACAAAGGCGAAAATAGGGCGAATCAGGAAACAACAAAAATTGAAAATAGAGTAATCCAAACATAAATCAAATCGAACAAAAACTCGATCGATTTTGATTACTTTGCTTTCTAAACATATTAGAATTGCGAACAACCAGTAACAAATCAAAAATAAAACATATATGAAATTAAAAAAAATTGTTGAACTCAACACAGAAAAAATCAACATATTTTCTCCAGATTTCATAATATACATTCTCCCAGTGAACCTCACATATAAATCACAAAATAACAAGGTCTTATTGGGCATGTTTATATTTTATTTGAAACTTGTTTATAATTTTTTTAAAATCTGTTCATTTTTTGGACTTGTTTAAAACTTGCTTATATGTTATTTATATATTGTTTCTTGTTTAAAACTTCTTTAGAATTTGTTTAAAACTTATTTGTATGTTGTTTATGTGTTATTTCTTACTTAAAACTTGTTTATATGTTATTTATTGTTTAAAACCTGTTTAGAATTTGATTAAAATCTCTTGATTTTTTTCGGGCTTGTTCAAACTTGTTTGTATGTTATTTATATATTGTTTGTATGTTATTTATATGATATTTACATTTTGTTTATTGTTTAAAACTTTTTTATAATTTGATTAAAATCTGTTCAATTTTTTAGTCTTTTTTAAAACTTGTTTGTATGTTATTTATATGTTGTTTGTATGTTGTTTCTTGTTTAAAATTTGTTTAGAATTTGATTAAAATCTGTTGATTTTTTCGGACTTGTTGAAAGCTTGTTTGTATGTTATTTATATGTTAAAAACAACATATAAAAAAGGTATTAACAATAAATCAACAACATATAAAAACTCAGATCAATTTATTTATAAACAACATTTTCTTTGTCCTCTCTCTATCTCATCTGTGACTTCTCTCTCCCTCAATCTTTTTGCTAACGCTTTTGCTCCTCCTTCCGCTGCTGCCACTACAGGTGGTGTTGCTTCATTTCTCCTTCTTTCTTCTCCGTTTTTCTTCTCAATGTTGTTATCTTTTTTATCATTCTTTTTATCTTCTTTTTCGCCTCTTTCTTCCCCTCTGGTGCGACCACTTCCACCGCTCTCTTTAGCTTCTCCTTCAAGTATAGATATAACTGCTTAACGTGCATCTTGCGACGCAACCATCGGAGAAAGAGAGAGATGCACAACCAGTAGAGAGAAAGAGAGGGAGAGAGTGTTTATATGTTTAGATCTAAACTTGAAGAGAAACTAAATAATGAAATAGAACCATGAAAGAGAGAGAGAAAGGTGTTATATGTTAAGAACTTGAAAGAGAAGCTAAATATTTATAAAACAGAGACAATAGATCAATTTTTTTTGTGTATTCTAAAAGTTGAGATCGTGAATTAAAAAATAAGAAAAATATATTAGAAAATACATAAAAATGGATGTATAATAAGCATAATTGGATTGTGGGGAATAAATAACAGAAAGTGTTTTTGGGGCAAAATACAAAAATATATAAAATTTAACTGCTGAAATGTGATCGCAAATATTTGGATTTGGCGCGTGGGAATAGTAACATCATTTCATACGGCAAGACTAAGGCTAGTTTTTGTTGAGAAAACAGTTATTTATTTTTTATTTTTTATTTAATTTTTTTAAAATAATATAAAAAATAATAAAAAAATTTAGTATTGTATAAATAAATTTTTTATTTTTTATTTATATTTTCTAATTTTTTTTAAAAAAATAAAAAATTTTCACAAAAAAACATACTCTAGACTTTTTTACGAACTCCAAAAAAAAGGCACGGAGCCCAATTCTGTTTTAGGGGAAGGCTTAATTTAATATAAGAGTAATTTTTTACAATTTACTTTTTATTTTTACTATTTATTATATTTAAATTTAATAGTAATAATTAAATAAAAAAATAAATTATATTAATTATTAAATTAAAATATAATAAATAATAAAAAATTAAAAAAATTATTTTTAAAATAAATTAAGTCCTTATCTCTTTTTTAATATTAAACTAATAAATTTAATTTCAGCACGGAAATAACATTTCAGCACTGACATGACATTTGAACACAGAAATGATGTTTCCGTACAGACACCAATAAATAATATTTTTTTCTTTTAAATATTAAATTAATATTTTTTTTTTAAATAAACCATTAATAAATTAATTTAAATTTTATTTTTTCAATTTTTTATTTGTATCCTTTGGATAAATTATATGAAATTTTCTAATTCTCTCAATTTTTCATTTTAACTATTTTCTGTATTTTTATTTTTTTATTTTTTTAGCTTTTTATCAATTTACTATTGTGGCCTCTGAAGCAATCAACTATTGATTTTTTTTTTAATGATCCTGAAGTAGATAATTGATGACATACCCATTCCACTAATATGGTTATATTTTTATTCGTAAACTAAAAATAAACCAACTTTTTAAAATCTCAAAATAACATAAACTAAACTTCAAAACCTAAAAGAAACCTTTTAAAACTTAAAATAAATCTGAAATAAATCTTCGAAACAAAATAAATCTAAAAAATAAACTTAAAATAACCCTAAAATAAACTTAAAATAATCAATCAAACAACATTGATTAAAACCTCTGTTAACATTGGAGAACCAGTAGCTCCTATCTAAGAAAAAAAACCAAGGCAGGTTCAAGTTAATAAATTAGGTATGCTGCTGGACTTCACCATCCGAACCTGTCACCATTAAGCACAAAAAACGAAATAGACCTAAAATAAACTTAAAATAAACCTGAAATAAACTTTTGAAACAAAATAAATTCAAAAAATAAACCTAAAATAAACTTAAAAGAACTGTACAGATCAACCCAAAAACCCTAGGAACGCAAATATTTTGGGGACTGTTTTTAAATTTTAAACTAATTTTAGACTTCCAAAAATAAATTTTTAAGGACTCGAATACATGAAACCCTAGCCGCCACCTCAACAATCCCAAATCGAGCCGCCGCACCTTCCAACGACGAGCAACAATGTATGGCAGCGTCAATCGGGGGTCGAGTAAGAGATCGACAACGAAGGAGAGCGAAGGAGATCAGCAATGATGACGGAGGAAAGCAAGGAGACGATACTATGACAAGGAGAGCACTGAAGATGAGCGAAGAGAGCGGACGAGGACTCATGAGAAAATGGTGATGGCGGCTATTGCGATGGAGAAGAACATGAGTTGCAATGAACGAAGATGAATGAGAGATAACAGGAGTTGCTATGAAGAAGGAAAAAAAGAAAAAGAGAGAGGGAGTTGCAATGGAGAAAACGAGAAGGAAAGAAATGAGGAGAGAGATAATAAAAATGAACAGAACACAAGGGGCCAAACCCATAAATAGCATTCTGAACTTATAACTTTTTTTCCCTTAAATTCTTTAATTTTATAATTTTTTAAATTTATTAATTTTATTTTATTAAAAATAATTTTGTTAAATTAATCATATCAGTTAACGGTGTTAACAAAAATTAAGACTGAATCCATAAATAAATTTTTTAATTTATAATTTATTTTCTTTTAAACCCTTCTCGTACATATATATATTTAATTATTTCGTTTATTCTTTTAACAAAAAATATATTTGATAACATAAAAATACTAAACATAAATATTTTGATATATTTAATAACATATAAATATTAATTATTATTTCACTTATTCTTTCAAAAAAAATATTTTGATATATTTTAATTGTAAATTTAATTTTACTATAGTAGAATATTTTTATTTATATTAAATTACATTAATATGAATGTGTTTATATTTTAAATTTGTAGATCTTGTACTTTGTATTTTTTTATTTTATTATATTTTACTATAATTCTACAAAAAAATAGTAATAAAATTTAATTATAATTATTAAATATATTGATTAATTAAATATACAAATATATTGTAGCAACGTTTAAAAATTATACTAGATTGTAAATTTCATCCTGTTAAAGCCAAATTCGTTAAATAAGATATGTAAGGTAACGTTTTTAGGGCATCTTGAAATAATGTTGGATGTGGAGTCCAACCTAGTGCCATTTATAATGAGTCTAATCTAGTACCATTTGCAGTATCATTTTTGAACATTGCTACTATAATATATTTATATATTTAATTAATTAATATATTTACTAACTATAATTAAATTTTATTACTATTATTTTTGTAAAAATATAGTAAAATATAATAAAGTATGAAAAAATTAAAAAAATAGTTATGTTTAATATTTATATTTATTTTATTGTAATTATTATATTACAAAAATATTTATGTTTAATATTTATATATTATTAAATATATCAAAATTTATTTTTTGAAAGAATAAGTAAAATAATAATTAATATTTATATGTTATTAAATATATTAAAATATTTATGTTTAATATTTATATGTTTTTAAATATATTTTTATTAAAAAAACAAATAAAATAATTAAATATATGTGTGTAAGAAAAAAATTAAAAAAAATAAATTATAAATTATAAGATTTACTTATAAATTCAACCTAAATTTTTTCTAACACTATTATTTAACGTGACTAATTTAATAAATTTAGAGGGCTATTTATGGGTTCCGCTAATACAGGACCCAAGATAAAAAATGGCGTCCTTAAAGATAAACTTAGCGTGCAAAAAGTTCCATTGACCGTTGAAAACAAACTCAAAAAAACCACGGCGTCAATACATATTTAAAAAAGAAAAAATAGTGCACGGTAGATTTTACCCTATATCTTATATTGTGTTGTATGGAGGTGTGGAACCATACTCAAGGCGACATACGTAGCGGAAACAAGCCACTCTGGATGGAACCTGGGACAGGGTTTCGGCAAAGCAAAAATTTGTTCCGAAATTTTATTGGCTTGTTCTTGAAAACCAATCAACCCCTCCCAATAAAACCCCGAACCAAAATCATCCAACTCGGCTAAGGCTCCCAAACAACTCCACCTCCAACTATGAAAATCATTTTATGGTCGCCCAATTTACAACTGCAAGAGCTGATAAAGCACTGTGTTTCACGCTGGGATAAGATAAATAACCATCATCATGTTACAAGCATACATCTTGTTAGAATTATCACTCATCTGTAAAATTAATCATAGCTGGGCATTTAGATTTTCAGATGGTTGCTGTATCAACTCCGCCTCCTCCAAATCATCCGCTTGAATGTTTATATCCTGCAGTTTGCAAAAATCAAATCTTTGCAATCATTAATCATATAAATTACAAATAAACCATGTATTTTCATGAATGAATAAACAAAAATATCCAATACCTGGGTATGTATTAGCTGATGTGGCTGTTGATCTTGTGCCATAGCGTAGGCTTGTGGTTGGGACATTCTATAATAAGGTTCCTTAAGATCAAGTTTGCATGATGACGTCTGGAGGATCCCTCCTTGTTCGGCACCAGGGCCCCACATTTTTGCTATTAGACATGATCATAGAATTGTTAGAGAAGAAGTGAAAATAAATTCCTTAGAAAAAGAGCAAGACAAGATTAGAACTCAACCTGACAACGTCAAGT
>CAODLS012281178.1:0-13579 GCA_948243855.1 Flueggea neowawraea | reverse complement strand
TTTGAAAAAGACTTGATCCTGAAATAGCCATGCATAGCTAAATTCTAAAAATAGTTAGAAATTTATTAGCACAAAGTTCCAAAAAAATGAATAGAATTTGTTCAAGTTGAAATAGCACAAAGAACATGAGCAAAAATGCTGACTAGCAGTTAATCTGAAGAACATATAGTATTAGTCTACAAGAAGATAACAGCGGTGAAACAAACCACTACAATAACTGGAAATGCCAGGCAATCATTCCCACTTTCAAGAAAATTTGTGTTGTTGACGGCACAAACCACAGAGTACCGAAGAATAAAGACAATTCCAAATGCAAATCCTTAAACACAAGTCATCAGCCACGTCAAAGTACTCAGATCAGCAATTCTTCATGAACCTCAAGCCATATAACATTCGATCATCAAAAAACCTAGCACAAACCAAATATGCCTAGAACATCTGAACATATGCTCAAGAGTCTGACAAGAACAAAGCTCACGAAAAAGGAATAATCTTTGGTGAAATCTGATTGGGGTTTTTCACTGCCTGATAGTATCGCTGCAGCACTGGCAGCTGATTTAGCTCAAAGAAATCTGATTCTTCGGATGTCAAAGAAAAAAAAGGGTATTATCATTTTCAGATTCAGTCGGAAAAATTTCCTGGCAATGGGAAAGACTTCAACTTTTGGAGATAACTGAATCCCAAAGAATTTTAACCAAAAAGATCAAATATTTCGGGTTAGAATCAGGATTCAGTTAAAAGAACCCAGATGGGTAATAATTTCATAATTGAAAATGACAAGAGCAAACTATCTACAACCCTCGTAGATGCAAACTTAGTTAGTGAGAAAGCGAACAAAATTAGTGAAAGAAAAACCTGAGAGGAATTTGGTTGATGACAGTTGTCTGGATTGAGATCGAAGCAACTGAATAACTCTCGCCATCTCCTTCAATTTCGATGCGTTCCTCAGACTCTCCCTCACAGCACTGCGGAACAAACTTTGTAGTGGTTTTAGGAGGTTTTTACTCTTTTTAGGTTGCACAACAAGCTTTGAAGTGTTAAGCATTGGTCTAGGGGTGTGATTGTCGCTTAGGGTGCGAGAGGTCAATTCTCGGAATGCCCCTAACTTCCATCATTTTTTTGCGTTTATTTGTATGGCTGACTTGTCCGGATTTGATTGGTTAATCATCAGATTAATTAAGCAAGTACCAGGAGGTTAATTAATTTAATCATGCTTCTAGAAAGTCTTGAAATTTTCAAAAAATCCATTTCTTTTTATTATTTCCAATTTCTAGTAACTCTGCTCCAAGTCATTCTTCCACAAGCATGTCCTTTCCGTGTTGCTTACCCTTTCCATTTCTAATCACCTTCTTCCAGAAGATAACCTAACTAACACTGGCCAGTTAAACTTCCTATTCAAACATTCATCGACTTTAATTAAATGAAGACAAATTATTTTGCCTCTAGAAGAAGTGGATTTGTGCAACCATCCTCATTTATATATCTCAGTTTCAGACAACTTAGGAATAACTACAACCCAAAACAACAAAAGAAAATCAAACATTTTTCAGCTCCCTGCGCCACAAAACCGTTATGGAAGAAACCACCATTAGTAGTGTTAATATTGGTTCTCCTGGCTTTGAAGACTTTGAAGACTCTCTTTCTTTCTGTGATCTTATATTCCATGACCAAGAACTTGATGAACCCATTAAGCCTCTCCATCATTACAATCAAGAACCACAACAAGAAGACGACTTGTTTGAGTTTTCCACTTCTAAAATCTCGAATCCACGTTCTTTCCCTGTTGATAACTTTGTTTTTTGCGGAAAATTGATACCCCACAAAACACAAGACACCAAGAAGTTTTGTGATCCAAGAAGCTCTGTTCTCCCATTAAGTTCAGACCGGTTGGTCAAGAATGGCAACCGGTCAAAGTCTTTGCCTGTTCAGGACTTGAAAAGTTCTCCATTTCCACCGGCGACCGGGAGTTTCCGGCACCAGTCATCTGGGAATTCAAGAAAACACAAGGTGCTGATAGGACTGGCAAAGATTCCAACAAAAATGGAGCTTACTGATATAAAGAAGAGGCAGAGCCGGTGTGCCGAGAAGCTTGTGTCCGGGCCGCTGCCGGCCGTGGACGATAAGAAACGGGTTCTTGCCGGTTTTGGAGGAGGAGTAGGGGATGTTCACGGTAGTCTGGTGAAACCTTTCAGGTGCAGGAACTATTTTGCAAGAGTATTGGCTAGATGTATACCATTTGTGAAAAGTTATGCATAGACACATGGCCCTTACAAAATGCAGAGAGCAACTAGACTAATTAACATGTACAGCTATTTGGTTCATTTTTGTCACTAGTAATATATTATACAATATTTAATGCAACCACCGAGGACTATAGTAGGATAACATACTTCTCTTTTAACGAGAGAAGTTTCACAATAGTTTTGCCAAATTTAAATCCAAATTAATTAGATATATATCAAGGAATCCCCAATAATTTCACACATTTGCTATGGTCATCCTCACATTCTAACAAATCTCTCGTTTGCCAAATATCTTTTCAGCAAATATTAAATAAAATATTTTTTTGACAATAAAAGATAATTTCATTTATTCAAACTGGTAATACATCAATAGAAATATAGATTCAAATTCATTAAAAATTATAGCGAGAAAATAATAATAAAATTCACGGTATTCAAGTTAATAACATAATAAATCAACTTAAAACCTATGCATTTGAAAATACTATAGTGACTGGAATACCTATGACTCTAGATCTGTAATATATTGACGATAATAATTTGATTTGTAATTCTACCGAATTGAATATATTGACTGTCTGAAATCCTGAATCGCCCACAAAAGACAAAACTCTGCAACAACGACGGTAAAAACCAAACACCGCAACAAATACAGTAAAAACTAAATGTCGCAACAAGACAACGAAATCACAAAAAGAAATTTATCTAAATCTATGTGGAAGATCTACTTATTTTAGAAGAAAAATTGATAAAAAGATGTGTTAAAGGGTGATTTAAGGCAAAAAAAAGGCCAAAAATACCCTTTTTTACTAAAAAAATAGACGCCGAAATAAAGTAGAATAAAAATTGAGAGAAAAGAAGGAGGATAGGGTTTTTGTTATAAAAAAGTAGTACATTTTAAAGTATTTTACGAACATGTTATTTGTTCATTTACGAAAAAAGAACATTTTATTTATTAGAGCATCACTAACATTCTCCTCAAAATAAAGAGTCAAAATATATTATTTTTTTTTTATTTATGTGTTAATTTTTCTTAAAATTTATGTATTGAAGAAATAAAATATTAAAAAGTGAATATTTTATTGATAAAGTAGATGAATAATATTAAAGAGTTAATAGTATTAAAGAATGAATAGTAATTCTTTAAATTTTAAAAAAATAAAATAGTGAAATTATTATTTATTTTATTAATAAAATATTAAAAAATGAGTTAAATTATAATAAAAATTAAATTAAATTTAAAATTTGAAGTAAATAATAAAATAAAATGCGATGAATTTGTTGGTGATGCTCTTAATGAGAAACTTACACCGGGAATCCTTTTTTGTAATTAAATTTTGCCTTTTCGCGGCAAGTTCAAAAATAACTCTTTTGCGACCAGGTGCATTATAATTTCTCAAATGATGCATAAACATAAAGTGTTTCTCTGTCTGATTTGTCCGCCATCGTCCTCCATGTCATTGCCTCCATCTCTTCTTTCTACGATGTCGTCCTCGTCGAATTGTCGCCAGCACACCGCCTCCAATTCTTTCTCAGCTGCTAAATCTGATCTTCACTCACTCTCGATTTTGTCATCAACTTTGCTCTCGCTCGCCATGACAAAGATGATCAGAGTAGGTTGCGATTCTACTCCAATCTCCATGGAGTTGCAGCGGCGACAGCTCAGAGAGAGGCGACGACGACGAGCTACGGTCGTTTCTCTAGAGACGACAAGATAGAGACTGGGAGAGAGATAGTGGGATAGAGAAGGAGAGAGATAGGGGGATAGAGAGGGAGCGAGAGTCGAGAGACAGGAAGCGGTGCGTGGTACAGAGAGGAAGTGAGAGAGAGGCAGCCACCCTAGCTGTAGCCCAAAATAGAAAAATTAGACTTTAGTCCTTTGTAGTTTATAAAATTATAAAATAATACCTAAATTTAAATTATATTCATTTTTTACTTTTTTTTACTCAATTTATTCTTAGTTTGTTATTATTTATATATATTTGTACTCATAATTTTATCAAATAATAAAAAAATAAAAATTAATTTGTACTCATTTGTTGATATTTTTTTTATTTTATTGTTGTACTCATTTATACTCATGTCGTTCTAAGGTTGTATTTATTTGCACAGATCAAAATGTGCGATTAACATATGATCAACTTTTAACATGTGATCAACACACGATCAAATTGAGATATTTTTTAAATATTTATTTCGTATTTTTATTTTTGATAAATTTTTGACATGTGTGATGTAGTGTATTTTACCTTTTTTTTTGTTTTATATTAGTGTGCTTGTCCAATTATTAATCACTTAATTTTTAAAAGAAAAAAAAGATAAATAAAATATTTCAATTATAAATTTTTCTGACGCGCAAAACATGTGCCAATTTGATATCTTGAATCCACAGACAAACTGTCATTGAAGGCTGAAACAAAACTCGAAAAAGATTGAAAATTCTTTACACAGAGCATAGCTTTATGGATCATACAGGAACTGAATCGGAGCTCTTGCTCGCCCCAGAATTCTGCTTCCTTTCTGCCTGCAGTGATCGGCACAACGATTCCAGTTTTTCTTTCTGATTCTTTGTTTTCTCCAGTTGTTTCTTCAGCTTTTCACGCTGCTCAAATTGACAAATGTGAAACCCTCATTCTTAATCTTAAATAGGGCATGTCACAAGAAAATATACCACACTACAATAGGGTTGCGGTGGAATGGTACAGTAACCAAAAATCTCGAGTTCGAACATTGGTTTGGAGAAGTTTTATAACTCAGTAAAGAAAACTTTTCAGATATCAGAAATGTACACTGGGTGATTTAATCCAAAAATAAATAAATCAAAGGAGTACATAAAACAGTGAAGGCTCTTTGACTGGAACAACTTATCAAAGTTAGATCACATTCTGGCTCTAAACAATTTGTAATTAGTTGTGAAGCAGTGTACATCAAATATTTTCAGGAAATACTTGAACTTTTATAAAATGCACGACTACAGACAATCAATGCATCCAATGCCGAGAAAATTGGCTGAGGCTGCATTGAGGACATAATTGCATTCTAAGACGAGACACAGCAGACAGAAACAAACATGATGCATCAAGTTAAAGAGAGATTCCATACTATGAAAGCAAATGTATCATAAGGACACAGGGAACAAAGACAAAGCAATCGCTAACACGGGTTAATTCCAGCAGAGTGTACAATGATATGCTGAGACATGACAAACGTACCTCCTCAACGAGTTCTATAAGGGTGACATCTGATTTTTCGCATTTGCTTTTCAAAAATGAATTCTCCTTCTTGAGTTCCTTAATGGATTTTGCCATCTGTGTTGCCATATAAAAAATTAGAAAAAAAAAAGGAAACTGAAGAAAGTAGATTTTGAGTCTGTTGACGGACATTATTCTGTTTGGAAGGCATGCAAAATTACCTCCTCAATCTCCTGCTTGAATGTTTCAAAAACTTCATTGCTCTTTAATAATGCTTCCTGTAAAATAACCTTAGCACTTTAGACCAATCAACTTCAAAATATATGTTACATAAGAGCTCTAGAACTAAAACAAGTAACACTGAATTAACGAAGAACATGCTATCTACCAAAGTAAGTGAGCTCGATTGAAAAGGAGAATTATGTTACCATATTCGGCGACGAGAACTGACAGCAATTTAAAAAGAGAAAAGAAAAAAAGCATTTATGGATCAAAAGCAAAAAATATTGTATTCTGAGATTACGGTTTGTCTCTCATAACCATTGTTCATGCAACAAAGAACACCAATGACTACATCAGACACAAAACTCAAATCCACATTCATCTAATAACAATTAGTTCTGCCATATGAAATATAAGATGTAGCATCACATGAATCTTACCTGAAACTGCTGGAACTTCTCCCCATCAGCTGTTAACTGTTGTCGCAAATTTTTTTCAGTTGCCAATAATTGTGACACTTGTTCTGCATATATTTTCATTTGGGACTGTTCCTGGATTAGTTTCTCCTGGTGTTGCTTGATCTTCAAATCAGCAAGTTGAAGTTCTAGTGTTTTTTGTTTTAACTGCAAAGTTACATCCAAACAAAAGAGTTTGCAGTTGCTGAAAATGTGGAACCGAGTAGTATTTTGTATCCCACCAGTGTATAAGCAGTATACCTTTTGTGCATATTGCTGTTCAGAAATAGCATACTGATCAACAAGTTGCTTGAGCTTGTTCCTTAGCCTAATCATAAAATAATAAAAGAGATTATCCTGAGATTTTAAATATCTTTAACATAGACATAGATCCAGACTAATATACATGCAAAATGTTCAGAGCAAAGAATGAGATTAGTAAATATGATTCAATTAATGGAATACATAAAAATTATAGCAATCTCACAATTACATGCGTAAAGAGCCCAAAGTAAAATTATTGGATGTGATAACTCGGTTTAAAGGAAAGGACATTTTTCAAGGCAAAGAAAACAGGAAGAAAAATTGTTTCAATCTAAAAGCATGACCATTCTATGCAAAATAAATAAATAAATACAATAACGACTAGGCGAGTAGCTTGTTTTCTAAAAGTATTAGCTCTTGGAGTAAATTCTTTCCAGCAATTCAGTTCTTTAGTAAGAACATAGAAATTACAAATATATTTTGTCCCTTTATGATTCATGATTCTCAAACATGACCAATAACAAGTCAATCAAAGTAAAATGCAATATTAAAGATTCTAAGGGTATCATTATTATGTTCACTTAATTATCACGCAGAATGAAATCTTAAAAGGTAGTTACACAGTTATGAATGGGACCATCAAATAAAGAAAAACAATATTTCATAACAAATTTTATCTTACATCTCATTCTCTTTCAACTGTGACAGAGATTCTTCCTTTTGCTCTTCGAGCTTATTGCTCACATCCTGTAAAATAAACACAGTAGCAATCTCAATCAGATTAATGGCTCATCATCCTGTGGAGAAGAAAGCTCAACTGTACTACATGATTTTCCAATTAAACTGCACATGAATTTCAAAAGCAGTTGCACTGCGTGATTTGCAACAAGTTATGAACTCTAAATTAAGTAGACAAAGCAACACAAACCTTGATTGCATCATGGAACTTGGTTGATAAATCTAATCTTAGATTCTGACCCTCTGTTGACACATGTTTACACTCCTCCTGTTAAATAATTGGCCAATCAGTTTCACCCTTAAAACATAAGGCAACTAGCGCATATTATTTTTTATAAACTCAATGTTTATAAATGGCGATGCCATATTGTCATTACAAGCAAATATCAATTTTGCAATATAATAATTGAACGCAGAAATGGTCGAAAGAAGTCACCATTAATGTTTTGTTCTGACGCTGTAATTCTCTACACAGTGACTCAAGCTTGTCACGGACAGCAATAGCTACAAAAGAATAAAGAGACAATGTTAGCATAAGGAGTTCAACCTATATATGAAATTGTGAAAAAGCTGCACTGAAATCACAATGGATGTGAACAAAATTAGACATGCTTCTAGAAGTCTTGCAAATGAATGTTTAAATTATAAAAAACTTGTATTCAAATATGATCATCCCTTAATGCATCCGCGAGACAAGATTTCCCTTTGACCATATAATTAAATTTAGAATATTTTATGTGAGAATTGGGCTAGGTACACGTAAACGAAACAATAGTTAAAATTTCCAAGGCCTTGGAGACAAGAAAGAATATCCATTTACAACCAATGAAGAATCATTCATTGATCACCTTTTTCTGTCTTTCAAATTAAGCAGTAATCAAGCTTCTTCAAGATCTATGGTCAAACAAAATTGCTTGGATTGATTACATAATTGCAGCATGTATTCATCATGCAGAAGTACATAATATATTCATGAAAATAGTATACTGAAGGAAAAATGAAAACATTTAAAAACTGATGGATAACACAAAACGATGAGACCTCATCCAAATCAAGCATATAGAAGAAACTAGCTGGAAAAAGTAGAATAATTTTCACCCAAATGTAATATGTTCATCAAATGACATAGAAGCAACCATCACATTGAACTCACCAGCATCTCTTTCAGAGAGAACTTGTTGGTAGCTCAAAGTGAACTCTAGAAACTCCTTTTCTGATTTAAAGGTTCGTTTTGCATTCTTACGCTTTGATTCAGAAGTTTCCTGACAGTATATAGTTCTTCATGAATGTCATTGTCCTTAACATTAAAATTGAACGAAAATAATATAAGCTATCAGAAATTCGATTCAACCAATCTATTATATCTAATTTCTTAAAAAGTATTTCCATTGGACTTTTTCAATCACAAATGATGAGCAAGGTCTATATTTGATCCTTCCTTATTTTTTGGTTCTTTTCTGATTTCTAAAACAGTAAAAGAAGAGGTTTGCAAACACAAATGCCATAAAATTGAACAGCTATATATGGATAAGTATGAGACATTTTTTTTATTTTCCTCTCCTTTTTTTTTCCTGGCAGAGTTCCTTTCTATGTTAACTGTAAGTTTCCACAAATCTATGCTAGAAGATTAAAATGTAAAAGTTGAATGAACAAAGAAGGCAAAAAGACTAGCTTCACAACTTGCTATTTTAATTTATAACAACATTGCACAGCTGACCTGCTTCTTGCCTTTTTGTAACTCAGTGCTTTCTGATGAAGATATTTCTTTTCCATTAGTAGTTTGTGAATCTGAACTTCCTTGAATGACTGCAAAAAGATGGTTGAACGTTAGCTTCAGAAACTCAAAGCAGTAAATTAAAAAGAATGTCTTAGAAGAGAAGATGATTACATTTCTCCAAAATTTGAGAACTCCCTTCAAATTGTTCTGTTGCCTCACAGCATATCGACAAGCGAAATGAAGTCTCAGATACGGTATTGGCTGAACTGTGATTGGATATTGTATCTTCAACCTCTTTGGAACAACTCCTATCAGACACTTCTTCCAAGTGTACAGAAGCACCAACGTCATCCATTTCGGAGGATGGTGCAGGAAATTTTCTCAGTTTTTTGGACTTCTCATTATCTCCATTGCTCATTTCAAGAGATATGCTTTCACTCACACGATCAAGTTCCGATATGATGTCGTCCTCTTCCTGGTTGCCCAGTGGCTTCTCCTGTTCCAAATTTGGGGTTGGAGGAGCCTGAGGTTCAGTGGAGCTGTCAACAAACCCATCTGGCAATGAATCTACTTCAGGAAGCTGATTTACATCTACATTCTCCATTTTTACCTACAGTCCATGACGTAGAATATAGATTCACATATCAAGACAAATTTCACCACCCTTTTGCGGTGGCAATTTGAACATCAATGGAAGCACACATGCAACCACCATTGCCATGCAGTTATCGTTAAAAACAAGGAATTTGGCATCAATTCCTAATATTTTTTTAGACGGATTCTTAAAAACCAAAGCATTGAAAACAATGAGCATGAACCAAAACAAATCACCAGCATAAAAAGAAGAGAATGCAAACCGATTCTCCACTCTCAACCTAATCAAAATGTCAAAATTTTCGTATGGTTCGATCTCTCAGAAACAAAATTCGCAAAGAACAACTCTTTCGCTACTCACAAAGCAAAAACCACATGAACAAACCAAATCAAAATTCTAACTTCAAGTTAATTCGCTTCTTAACTTTCCAGAATTAAAAGAATCAGATCGAGAGAAAACTTACAGAGACGAACACTGATTTCAGTCACACAGAGAGTGTAAAACAGGAACTCTGAGAGAGCTGTATGTGAAATGCGAACAAAGCTCAAATCTTTCTAAGTAACTTTTTTTTTCCGCTCACGTTGGGACCAAACCCTCCTGGGTTACACCATTCTCATGAAAGAACAAACTTATCCCCACAACCAAACATACCCCAAAACTCCACGTGTGCACAGCGCCCCTACCGTACCCTTTCACTTTCGTTATTAAATAAACAACACAAAACAGAATCGGAATATTCTCTCTCTCGTCATGGATGATTCAGAAGGAACTAGCAACAACGGCAACAAGAACCAGAAGAGCAATAAAAGTGGGAATGGTTCTAATGGAGGGGTTGTGATTGGAGGGTTATTGGAGACAAAGCAAGCGGATAATCCAGTGTGGTTGATGAAATGTCGTGCTTTTGTCTCTCGTTCTTTGCAGGCCCCACAATCATCTCCTGAGGATCCCACTCGTCCTGTTGCTAAGGTGGTTCTCTCCATTGACCCCCTTAAGTCAAATGACGATGACTCCTCTCGCCAGGTTAGTGTAAAGATGCCTCCTCTATTGCTTTCTTTGTGAATGAAATGCCATGCATGGGGCGCTCTTGTGAGTGATTCTCATTTGGGTTCTGCATTGTGTGGTTTTGGGTCTTTCTTGTTTGAATTTGGTGTTGAAAGGTGGTTTCTTTAGGGATTTATGTGTTGTCAAAGCTTTTTTTCCTTTTCGGGTCGGCGGTGAAGAAGAAAGTTTGAATCTTTGTCTTAGAAATGTAGTTTATTTCTCGTGGATTGTGATTTTTGTTGAAGTGAAAACTCCGAAAAAGAAAAAGAACACTTCCTAGTTATAGGGCTGAATGAGGTGTTGTAAGGCAGATAACTTAAAACTGTTCTATGATGTGGGTGGCAATTTGTATTCACATGGAGACATGAAATAACAAAAATAGATATTGTGTCAAGCAAACTGTATAATCTTCTCAGAACTTGCCAGTTTACGGTTTACTTCAAAGATTGGTTACTTGCTAGGGCTTGTTGTTGGAAACTGTAACCCACGAGCCCAAAACTTCTATTTTAACATATCTTCTTGTGTTACCCTCTCTGTTGCTCTTTGTTGCAACAAAAGGGAATCTTTTGTGTTATTGAATGCGAATATGCAATTAAAATTTATTGGAAGCTCGTTGTGTTATTGCTAGAATTGTTATGTTGGTTTCACTTTCTGTTTTAACTTTTGCAGAGTTTATTGCAAATACATTTATTTCATTATTTTGAGAGTATAATACATACAACAGCACTTGTAAATGAGCTAAGCCATGAATGATTCAGTTAACTAAAATTTACTGGGCAATAGCAACAATAATGGATTTAGTTAAATTAATATTTAAATAGTTCGTAGGAATCAACGATTTTCAATGGTGTGCCTAAGATTGCTGATGCAGTGGAGCAAAATGGACAGATATTTTATTTTGTTCTTTTAGGTTATCATTGTCTTCCTGCATCTTATGCAAGTAATTTGTATATTCTTCAGTTCACAATGGAATTGAGTGGTACCGAATTTGGAAATGTAGCAATGTCCTATTCTCTGGATATCTCCAAAGATTTCATCCCAATGTCTGTTTTCTCCGAGTCATCTCAAGGTAAGCATGCACTTTTGCATTATAGCATCAATTTTCACGGACAAAGTGCTCAGTCTGCATGGATAGAGTAGTTCAAACCACTATAATTTATCACTTTTTTCTTTCAGGAATAGGTAGCATCTACTATTATATTTCTTCGTTCGGTTTCACTTTTCAGATTCTGGAAATTTTTTTCCGCAGTTTTAACCCACTGGTGTACTCCTCTGAGTGGCAGGAAAGGTTGCCGTAGAGGGAAAGATAATTGACAAATTTGACATGAGGCCCCATCCTGATAACCTTGAGAACTACGGAAAACTCTGTCATGAAAGGACAAGCAAGTATATGACCAAGAGTAGACAAATCCAGGTTCTTCTTTTCTCAAAATATGTCTTCCACCCTAGTATATGACCAAATGTTGTAGTTTAAAAAAATTTGATTCTCATTTCAGGTCATTGACAATAATAATGGGACGCATATGAGGCCACGGCCGGGCATGGTTGCTTCTAGCACTCCTGTACTGATAGATAACTTATGTTTCTTCATATTTGTCATGAATATGAGTATTTGCACTTTGCTTTATGTGGAGGATCTTTTATGTTGCTATAGCTTTACCCAATGATTACAATATCAACTCTCTTAAATTACATATGAGAAGAGCTGGTGTGTTTACAATAGGAAAAGAAGAAACCACTAACCAAGGGATCACATACTAAAAGGACTAGAAGAGATCATGGCGAAATGGAAGAGATTATGTTTAAGCTTTTTGAAATGCAATCAAATTGGACACTAAGGCAGCTGATCCAAGAGACAAACCAACCTGAAGTATGTTTTCAGATCACTTTCAAAATTTTTGGGTGCTCGCTTTTTGAATCATGGAATTAGTCATGTTTTTCAATCAATGTCTATTGTAATTTTAATTTTTTCTTTTGCTAAATTGTGGGTGGTAAGTTTTATGTCTGAATTCTGGAAATATGTTGCCTGCCATTAAGTCTGTCTTTTTTTTTTAGCTTAGAATAGAAAAAATGGTATAATTTTAATACTGTTTTCTGTAAAAGCTGCTTAATTTATAAGGTTATCTAGATGTTTAAATGAATGAATTTTCTAGAAGTATACTGCTCAACTGATTAAAGGCTCATGCATCTTTCAAACACACATTGGTTTGACGATTACTTTTTTTAACCTGAAATGAAGTCTCTTTATATTGATGCCTGTGCTTATTTGAGTCATAATTTCGTCATTAACAGAGAATTACAATTTGCAAAAAGATCTAGAATTTCAATGCTTCACTTTTGCCCTTGTATTGGTTTTTTTTCCCCAGCATGACTGCAAAATTTTAGGATGATGTGCTGTAAAAGGAAAAATGTTTTTGTTCTTGAGCAAGCTGTTTACTATGAAACTTGGAATGGTCTTTGCGTCTTTTGACCCTTTCCCTTTTCAATTCTTACCCTTGCAATTTTTTATAGCAATCAAAATCTTTCCTAACCTTTTTGAATGCTCTATTTACTTTTGTGGGAATCACATTTCAAGGGACTTTATGAATATTGCACTGAAAGTTTTTTCTGTTTTCATGGTTTCATGCTGTTGTCTCAATCGAATTATGGAAATATTTTGGTGTTGTTACTTCCCATAATCATTAATGGCTTGTTGCCTTTCTCTTTGCAGCGATTTCTGAAAGATATACTTAAAGATCTGTGTGTCTACAACAACAAAGGAACTAATTAAGGATCATATGAGCTTAAGCCTGAATACAAGAAATCTAGCGAGGATGCAGTTCCAAAATAGACGTCTAGTATGCTGACAAATGATTAAAGAGAGGAACTTTTGGTAGAAATTTTTTGAACTGACAATTCACTCAGGCATATTCTCCAATGAAAGAGCTTGGTATGATGGAAACGATGCAATTTTCTTCTTTCTAACATTCAGGTTTTCGAAGACAATTGGTGCCAATTTTGTTCATTTCACGTAAATTCTGGCTTGACCTGTGATTCAAGCAGGTTTCTTTTTCTTTGCAATTGTATTTACATTGGGATCTTTGTTTAGGTGTGTTTGGTTTTACATATCTGTA
>CAODLS012281089.1:0-27006 GCA_948243855.1 Flueggea neowawraea | reverse complement strand
TTTCACATTTCAGTCCCTTAATAAAGTTTATTTAATTTTTTAGTTTTTATTGCAATTTTTTTAAAAAAGTTTTAAATTAAAATTGTTTTAAAGTCCCTGAACATGTTATTTTTCACGTGATGCTCTTGAATTTGTTGTTTTTTTGAACCCTAACTGCAATTGAGAAACCGTTGTGAACCTTTTAAAATAGTTCACAATGGTTCACAATACAATATAATGTACACTGTTTTGTAAACCATTTTGAACACAAAAAATAAAAAAATTATTTACAATTAAAAATATGAAATTTGTATTCTTTTTGTGAATCGTTGTGAACCATTGTGAACTTCAAAAATTAAAAAAAAATTAAAATTAAAAAATATCAATTGTGTATTTTATTTGTGAACCGTTGTGAACTATTTAAAATAGTTCACAATAATGTATAATATAATGTATAATATTTTTGTGAACCATTGCGAACGTTAAAATTAACCTTAAAAAATATTTTTGAAGAATTTTTTTTTAAATTACTAAAAAATGTATAATATATACTCTATTGTGAACTCAAAAATACAATCTGGATTAAAAATAATTTTCTCCAAAAAATTTAATTTCTCACGAAAAAATCAATTTCTCGTGAAAAATCAATTCATCGCAAAATAGGGAAATATCTCATGGGTTTATAAAAAATGACATTTTTAATATATGGTAAATATAAGATGACATTCTTATACTTGTATTTTTAGATTTTTTTTTTTAAAATGGTATTGATTTTAGTATAATTTTGTTGTTTTTCCTTTGCCAAATGCTACACATGCCATTATGCCATTATACCCGGTAACGTCATTCTGGGCTGTCTATTTGGGCCCAACTCTGATCCGTCTTCGAACCAACTCAAGCCTGGACCCACGCTCTGCACCCCTGGTCCCTTTCAACTTGTCTCCACATTGAGTTAATTATCGTGCTAATTACGCTCTATATTTTTTTTCCCTCTATTTAAAAAACACAAACTTATGTTTCAATTCTGCAAAAATATTATTTTTTATGTTTGATTTTCAAAAATGTTTTTTGTTTTAAAATAAGTTTTAAAAATACCACATTTTTTTTTATAAATTTTTAATTTCTCATTTATTTTTTTAATTTTCTTTCTCTCCTCTTTCCCCCTATCTCCTTCCCCTCCCAAACCCTAGCACCGTTCCTCTCTACTCTTTCCTTCCTCCGTCGTCCGCTCCATCATCCTCAGTTGTTGCTTTCTCGTCATCATTACCACCTCTCCATTAGCGAGGTCCTGATGGGTGTGGCGACCAGATCCATTGTTTTTCTCTCCTCTCTCTCATAGTTGTTTCGTTCCTGGAGGAGACGCGAAACGAACGATCGACGATGGTGTGGTGTGAAGGAAACGAATAGTTGAGCGGCAAAGGTGGACGAGCAACGACAGCGCAGTGTGAATTACGCGAATGGTCGAGCGGCGGCGGCGGATCCTAGAGTTTCTTTGTGGGCAGCGATGAGAGTAAGAAACCCTAGGGTTTTTTTTTTGTGTTTTCTTGTTTATTTGCACTTTCAGTCCTTTTAGTTGTTTAGTTTTTATAAATCAGCCCCTGAACTTGAATTTTTCAATGTTTTTCAGTATTAATTTTAATATAATTTTATTATGATAGAATAATAATTTTTTTTAGTTCACAATACTAATGTAGGAACACCATGTGGTGAACCATTGTGAACTACAAAACCGACCTTTTAAAAAAGATTTCTTAAAAGTCGTTTAAAATTTTGTGAACTATTGTGAACCGTAAAATTTTTGGTTCACAATGGTTCAGAGAACGCTTGTGAACCAATGTGAAGCATTTGCGAAATAAAATAAATTAATAAAATATTATTTAAGAAAAAAATTGGTCAAATATTTCTATAAAAAATTGTTTAGACTTTTAAAAAATATGAATTTTATGAACTATTGTGAATGGTTGTAAAACTAAAAAAACTACCACATATGTGAACAATTATGAACCAAAAAAATTGTTAAAATTGTTGAATATTTTTAACAAAATAATTTTAAAAAATAGACCTCTTTTTGAAAATATAAACTGTGTACTCTATATGTAAACTGTTGTGAACCAAAAAAAAATGGACTAAAAATATTTTTTATTTAAAAATTTAATTTCTCACGAAAAATTCAATTTCTCGCAAAAAAGTCAAATTTTCCCAAAAATTTGGCAATTTATAGCGTCCTTTTTTAAAAAAATGGCATTTTGGAGACTGGTTTCTTCCTTGTTTCTATTTTTGAAAACAAGTTTCTTATAGTGCCAAAATTAAAAAGTGGCATTTTGTTTCAGTATAGATGTGTAACTCTCCCTTAGTTATGCTAGTGCCTCAAATAAAATACCGAATTTGATAAATAAAAAAACGCAATTTTAATTTTGACAAATAAAAATACGCTCAAATTTTTGTTAAAAATGTCGCTTTTCCAAACTTATTTTGAAAAATGTCAAATGGAGACTTTTGAAGAAATTTGAAAACCATTTTTTTAAAAATGTCACTTTTTCGAATATGGCAAATATATTTTTGGAAATCATTGAAGACTTTTGAAAATATTTGAAGATTTTCCTGAATTGCGTTTATATGAAAAACAAAGATATAGCTAATTAGAGACTTTTGGAGACTTTATACATTTGATAGTTTACAAGTAGTTTGGAACATGTTTCTATTTCTAAAAAATTATTTGGGTTTGGCCTAAAAAATCAATTTTCCTATTTAATTTCAATATAATTGTGTGATTTTTCCATCATCGCATAATCGAACGACCACCGTCCCCTTTTGCCACCAAGTGGCAACTGAGATCTAACATTTTCACATCAAAACTCGAATTTTCAACATTTTGACATTAAAGTTAACTCTAATACAATAAGCTATAAGTCCACTGATAATTTTTTCACATTAGGTTCTTAGTAAATCAAATCCTCTCTACTACATTTTATAAATTTTCCATTATAATCAATATCAATATTAATAATTGGATGTTCCGTTTATAAGTCATTGTTACTTGACAAACAGCCACTATATTGCATTCACTAGACGATTGCTAATGTAAAATGCTCGTTGCTTCTTTTTCATGCAATGCCTGTATCTGGCTGGTTGGAATTATAGAAAAAAACTGACCCATTTCATGATTATAATTTTTTCTTTTTTCAAAAAATAAGACAGTAAAGGAGTTGAGGCTCAATTTTACTTCTGCTTTTACTAAAATAAAGTAAAAGGGCTTATAATATTGTCACTACTTGAAGTAGAGACACTCTCTAACAAGCAAATGAAACAAAGCCAACTGGGTGTCCATGCATTTCTCATGGGGTCCTGTGGCCACGTTGCTAGCTTGTATCAATATCATAATTGTGATATAGTGATAGTATGTTGATAAGTAATTAAGCACCATGTTTTTTGTTATTTTGTAGTCCTATTCAAACGTCCCTGCTAGCATTTCCCATGATTTCCCACTTGTTTGGTTCATACCATGATGTCCCACTCCTTTGGTTCATACTTTTTAATGTGGTAGTAAATAAGAAGTTGATACATCTCTACCGGTGTCAATTGTCATCTTCACATGATTTAATACACTAAAGCTGATGTTTCCTGCTAAGCCAACCAATTTGGTCGTTCGGTCTCAACATCAGGAACTTTCGATTAATTATTACTTATTTAAGACATGACATGAGAGAGGTCTTTTTTCTTCTATTTCAAGCTTTCAGCATCACACTGCTGGATTCCAAACATATATACTTATATACAATCTATATACGTAATATCACAGTCATGAGAAAATATTGGTAATAAGTAAAACCTGAGATATTATGGTCAACTCTCAGAAAAATGTAGCAGGAGGATTAGAGATTTCAATTGAAAAGGTGTGACTATAATTTGGGGTATTTTAATTAATAGACAAGCAATTAAATCGTCCGAAATTGGCATGCACATCCAAGTTCCAACTATATTGTAAGTACGTATTGTTTTCTCAGGGAAAAGGAAAAAGCACCATCTTACTCTAAAGGTGGTAGAACTCGGTGCATATAATATTGCATTCCAGAATCAACATGACAAAAGCCATAAATTCATCCCTCCGGCAGCTAGCTTGAATGTGTCTTTAGCCGACAATGCATACTTGCATGAACCTCCACCAACCTGTGTATGCAAAAATAACTAATAATTAATAACAAAGTGGTTAGTCTGAAGAAGCCAGCGTCTATAATTAGTTCAATATTCTTCCCACACACATAGAGACATAAAAACTCACCCGAGCATGGATCATGTAGATGCTACGATGGTGATCTGAAGAGATATGAGCTGACACAACATCAACATTGTGCTTCTGAAGTATGCATAAAATGGAAGTAAGCAAGCCTGGCTTCTTAGTAGAACACAAACTGATTTGTGCATCATCGCCACACATGTTCAACACAACATTTGGTGAAAACCACGTCTCGAAGCATGAAGTCTGATCAGAATTAGGGGCAGGAAGTGAATTAATAGTTGTTGGAAAGTTGTTTGATGGCCCCTGAACTGATAAAAATGCTTCCCTTGATTCGATTGCTTTTCTGATTTTTGGATCTGGTGTGTTAATAACTGATCCTTCGCACTCCAGAATAGTTGATCCATGTTGGAGTTTTTGAAGTTTTTGATTTTCTAGTGTTTGTAGTTCTTGTTCGAGAGACTTTATGTATCTCACTGCTTCATCAACAAAAGTGGACTTATCTGCCTGTACACAGAAGAGAATTGTTGCAAATCATAAAATATATAAATCTTTCACAAAATCCACGTCTCTTAAAATGTGGTTAAATTGCAATAGCTAGCAATGTATTTGTTAAGATACATATACATTAATACTGACATGGGTGCAACAAAAATTATTGATGTATTTGGCTTTTGTCATGCACAACTGCGCATGGTAGCTGTAGATATATTCATCCATGTTTAAAGGGAAAACTAAATTTAACAAAAACTGCAAACTAAACAATGTGGAATTGTTTTTAAAAGTTATTTTATTTACTCTTGAAAATTAAACTCTCGACTTTTTCTTTAAAATTGAGAAATATATATTATGATCAACCCCAAAATTGAGTGTTTTCTCCAACAATAATCCTTCATGCTGCCAGGAATTTTATTCATATGAAGAAAGTTTTCATTAAAAGAATTAATTGAATTTATAGATTAAGCATTAATAACGCAACATCAATTAACTTTTGTAGATGTTAATTGTGCTGGAACATAATCTTTAACAACCGAGAGCCCCTTAATCCCAAAATTGTATGCTATTTGCTTGTGAAATTGCGTCTGAAACAAACCCGAAAGAAATTACATCAAATTGTTCATATATACACGATAATTTAAATTGTTTAAGAATAAGTTTAGTATGGATGATTCATCAAAAAAAAAAAAGTTTAGCATGGATGCTCTAACAAAATTACGAACAGAATTAATTAATTTTCTCCATTAGTCTTTTACAGGACTAATTAAAGTAGTCTCGTTTGAAATATATACACGATAACATGGATATACGTAGCATTTATTTCTTGCAAAGAATTTCATTACAAAATTTGGGAGCAATAATACCTTGGGAAGAAGGTGAGGAAGCAAGGCATGAAGATTAGAGAACATATTTCTCATCTTCTTCCTTTTTTCTCTGTCAGTCCATATATGTGTCTCATGCTCAGATTGATCACCACACCTTCCAGTCTTTCTACTTGATCTCTTTTGACCCACAACCTTTTCCACTGCTGCCACTTCCATGTCCACAAGGCATCTCTTTCCACTTTCAATTATTGATATGCTTTTAAATTGTTATTATTACATAATAAAATGGTTAAAAATTTAAAAGCAACTAATCTACTCTCACATACTTTTAAACGGTAGAAAAATTTCCTCCAAAATAAAAATTATTTTAAATGTTAAACAAACATCTTATAATTTTATTATTTGTTGTGCTTACTTGTCAACAATGATTATATAATAAATAGTGAAAAATTATTATCATGCTAACAACGCCTTTTTTAAAATTTTTATTAAATATTCTTTTGACTTTATTCTATATTAATTTCATAAGATTCATAATTTACTTCTCACTTTGGCAAGTAGAAAGAAGAAAATAGCATTTTCACCCAATGAAATTTGTGTCAATATTTCGGTTGATTTTATGATTTTTTTGGTTACTTTTCTATTTAATATTTTTTAGTTGATTAGAGATTATTTTTTGGTTGATTTCTAATTGTTTTCGGTTGCTTAGTTGGTCAGTGGTTTTTTTTTATTGATTTTTATTTTTATTTTTGCTTAATTTACTTTAATTAGGCAGTTGTTGTTTTTTGGTTGATTCTTCATTGTTTTCTAGATGATTTTTTTGCTTAATTTGTTTTAGTTGGTCAATGGTTATTTTTTGGTTGATTTCTACTTATTTTCTGGTTGATTTTTTTCTTAATTTGCTTTAGTTGGTCAGTGTTTGTTTTTTGGTTGATTTTTGAATGATTTCTAGATGTTTTCTGGGTTTTTTTATTTAATTTATTTTAGTTGGTCAATTATTATTTTTTAGTTGATTTCTAGTTTTTTTCTAGTTGATGTTTTGCTTAATTTGCTCTAGTTAGTCAGTGATTATTTTTTGGTTGATTTCAGATTCTTTTTTGGTTGATTTTTTTCTTAATTTACTTTAGTTAGCCAATTGCTATTTTTTGGTTGAGTTCTGATTGTTTTTTAGTTGATTTTTTTCTTGATTTGTTTTAGTTAGTTAGTGGTTATTTTTCTGTTGACTTTTGGTTGTTTGTCGGTTGACTTTTTACTTAATTTTCTTTTGTTGGTTAGGCATTGTTTTTCGATTGATTTCTATTTTTTTATTTAATTTACTTTAGTTGGTTAGTAGTTTTTTTATTGATTTATGTTTGTTTTTTGCTTAATTTACTTTAGTTGGTTAGTGGTTAATTTTTTGTTGATTTTTTTTGCTTAATTTGCTTTACTTGGTTAGTTGTTGTTTTTCGGTTAATTTTTTTATTAATTTGCTTTAGTTGGTTAACACTAGTGTACTGTTAAAATAAACTTTTAAAAAAATCCTAGCTAATTAGGAAGTCTTTTTCCTAACTAATTAGGAAGTCAAACAAACCCTAACCAAACCGGTTATCAATCCAATTGACAACTGTTTGATTAAATACTCATTGATTCTGGTTTGGGTTCCACCTATGATTCGGCATGGACAAACTCATTTTCTAACACAAACTAAAATAAACTTAAAGAAAAATATATTGTAGAAAAGATATTTATTGAACTTAAAAATAATCAATTTGCGATATAGTTTAATGAGAAACTGATATAATTTTTTTTACAAACACACACATATAATCAAAGTAAAATAAACTTGAAAAAATAAGAGAGATTATAGAAAATATGTTCATTGAACTCAAAAAAAATAAATAAATCAAGTAGCAACGCAATTTAATGATAAAATGATCTAGAAAACTTCTTACAAACTAAAAATATAATATGTAAATTTAAAAATAGAAAAATAAACCAAACATTAAAGTAAAATAAACTTGAAAAGAAAAGATTACAAAATAGATACTGCTTGAAATAAACACATTAATAAGTGACAATACATATTTAGATTTCATTTGCCTTTATTTTGTGTTTGATTTTTTTTTCATATAGTTAGATTTATGTTTTAACAAGAATTAGAAAAATATTCAATAATTCCTTCTATTTGGTAATTTTAATAGAAAATTATTTAATGGTACGACATTAGAAAAATTGGGATTTGGATGATATGGTTTTTATCAACAAATAAAGTGGTGAGACACTTGTGATGAATACTGACGTGAGATGGACTATTTTGTTGGAGATTGAATTTTAATTGCTACAAGATATACAATTCAAGTGGCAGCATACAAAACTCAAGCGGTAGGCGCATAAATTTTTTAAATTGAGATGTATTTCTATAATTTTACAATTAAATATGTATTTGTTTGTAATTAGCCAGAGAAATGTTACTAAATGAATAACTAATATTTAAGGAAAATATTTTAAAACTATTAATAAACTGCTATCATAGAATAAGATTAAATCTGAATCCTTCAATCTTCATTAAAATAGATTAGATATGATTTTTTGCAATAAATATATGCAATGACAAATACAAAATAAATTATAATTTTTTTAATTTAAATTACAAAAAAAGAGTTGGATGAAATCAAGTGGAGATGGAAAAAAAATTGTGGGTGTAAACATGTGAGGAGATAAAATTGTAAACATGTGTGGTGATGGAGTAAAAATCATGATCAAGAAAATGAGCAAAAATTATGAGTGTGAATGTGTCGGTTTAAAAAGAAAAACATATTAATAAACAAAAAAAAATGTAAACACGTGGGCTTGATTTCCAGTCCAAATTCTTTCATTGACTTGACTTTTCTAGGAATGTGTGGTACAAAATGTGGTCTTCGGCGTATAAAATGTGCCTTTGTTTGAACCAATGAAAATCAAATCACGGGGCCGTCGATCTGTAATTTTGATTTTGAAACAATGTTTTTTGGTAATTAGCCCTTTAATTATTTTGTAAATTAATTAATTTTTACATCATATATGAATAGACCTTTCCATATTAAACTGGACTGATTTATATTAGGTGCTTTTTCGTAATTTTACTTGCAACGGCTAAATTTGATGGAAGATTTTCGGGAGCGGCAATTACATAGCTTGGTTCACGGCTAGCTAAGCTTGCAAAAAAGTTCCCTCAATTCTCGTTTTGTTTCTTTCCCTAAAAGAGCCCCTTTTTTCTGTCATAAGAGAACAAAAACTTCAGTTTCAGAAGCTTTTCTTTTGCTATAATTTGTAACTTACTAAGCTTTTTGAAGATTGTCTACGGATTAAAGAAGGGTTGATAGGATTAGCAAAGCTGAAGCATTTTGTTTTGATATGAGACCAATCATCATTATGTCGACTGTAATGTAACTAACAGCCTTTTGCTAATATAACCGACGATATCTAAAGTTATATAAACATTATGAAAGAACAGACGTAACGGGTGCCAACTATGATTTTGAACCTACTTCAATTTCTGCCATTTCTTTGTCTCTGCATTTGAATTTTCTGGTCTCACCGTTTCTTTTTCACCCCAAATATACCATATATGTATATGTTCCATCAAAGCTTAATTCAATCATAATTGGCATTTTCGTCGAGCTTACACGTACACGTTTTCCTCCTCTGCTTTAAAATTTACAATTGAAAAAACCGATGAGTTTGTAGCTTATTTAACTAAAGTCAATCCCGATCTAATAAGATACTAAGAGCAAATGAAATGTCTTATAAAAAAATAATAATTATAAAAAAGACACCAAATGTACCTTATTTCAATTTATAACCCTGAGAAGTCAAAATCATTCATATTCATACCATTGACGACAAAGAAGGATGAGCACAAACTAAAAGTAGCAATGGCAGACACTGAAAAACATGATTACACTTCATTTTTCTGCATCACTATCTCCATTTAGAAAAAGATGGTTACAGCACCACTCATCCAAAAACATATGTAAGCAAAGCAACCAACTGATTCTACAAATAAGAATTCTAAACAAACATTTCTATTGAAGTTAAGACTGTCAACAGTTTTGTTCCAACGACTGTATCAACTTCTTACAACATAAATGACCGCATCAAAAGTTAAAAGGTCAGCGTTTCATGGACCAGTTGCAACTTATGTTGTATCTGAAAAAAGAAAAAGAGGTAACTGTAATTGACAAGCAAGCTCATTCGTGCTGCCTTTTGGAGTAAACTCTCACCTAGGACACACCAGATGAAGAGGCTTTCGTATCTAGTTGTGCTTGCGTTGGGCCTTCCCTGCATATTTCCTTCACAATACAAGAAAATTTGAGGAGCTAATCCTGACAGACACAGCAACACTTTGTTGACAGACTAAAGTTACCTTTGATGAAGTTGATAGACTGAATGGTCCATACTGAGCCTGAATATGAATAAGTGGTTCAAAACTAAAGGATGTTTCTGAAGAATTGATATTTGCCCCTGAAGGTATCGCGACTGACTGATTTGGGATGACGCAATGCTCTGGAAGAGTAAGACCAGGTTGAGCCGAGGGTTCTTCATTTGCAGAAAATGTACCTGCCACCAGGTTCATGTTTGACAAACCATTTTCCTCATCAAAGCTCATTCCAGCAAGGGGTAGTTGCATTGGGTGTAATACTCCTGGTAAGGACAACGGACGGAGACTCAAACCATTTCTCATTGTTAACATCTGCAAACAAATCACAATTAATAAAATAATTAAAACTAGAATTGTGTTTTCCTTTCCAGTCGTTCAGTACTTGTCAAGATAAATTAAGTTTTTCCAACCTGCTTCCATAGCATTGCACCAAATAATAAGGTAATGTTCTATCATCCAAACACGTTAAACCACCAAAAATCTTTGCAGAATGGATATGCTGTAGAACAAGCACAGACAGACTAATGGAAACCATACCACGCCAGGAACTAATGGAGTAGATGGGGAAAATATTTAGTTCTCTGTCTAAATTTGATGGCATCTAAAGGCTAATCTCATTTGCAGCCACAAAAGCAAAAGAAAAATAAGAACAAAAAATAGAACCCAAGTATGATTCAACCTTGAGGCAGTCAGCTCATCTCAACTTGGTAGGATAATGGAGCGTCAACATCATACTTGCTGGTTAATTTGAGATCTCATGGTACAAGTTGGTACCAAATGTAAAGATGCCATCTCTACCAAAAACTTCCAGCAGATGTTTTCAAGTTAACTTTAAAGTGAGTCCATCAACAAAAGATGTTTCCTCTTTTTACCATATTAACAAAGCAAATCACAATTTCCTCCCTTCTAGAGGAAACAGCAGTAGCAGTAGCAGTGCCGAATCAGAGCCACAATTCATGTTTACCCTCCCCAATCTTCTTTCTTAGGGTTGAATTCAGAGGCACAACACTAAGGCCTTGTTTGGTTGATGGTTTTCCATGGTTTCATAAAGTATAGTATGGTTAAATTCTTGTTTGTTTTGATTTCCACATATTCATGGTATGGTTCTCCATAGTTTAAAAAACTATAAATTTTAACAGATTTTGTAAACCACCAAAATGATGGTTTCACGTGGTTCTCGATGGTTTATAAATTTAATATTTCTAAAATACCCTTAATAAATACCATAAAACATCATACTATACCACTAATGAGGGTATTTTAGTTATTTTATCAATTCTACAACCATACCACAAAACCAAACAAAAATAGTTATTTAACCATGCTATACCATACTATCTTCTCAAATATAATAAACAATAATTACAGTACCATACCATACAGTACCATACTATACCATACATTAATAAACCATGCTGTCAGTCATCCAAACAAGGCCTAAATATGTAAAGTCCAAATCATACAAAAGAAGCCATTGTGGACCCTCTTAAGAAGGAAACAATGGTCCTCTATTATAAGCCAGAAACTAGATGATCCTACAACTTAAACATGGACCAGTTATTGCAAACTTGCATTCTAAAGGTCCCTAATCTTCAGAAATACACAGTATGGTATATGCTAAAAATGCCAGAAATAAAATGAAAAGACAACAAAACTGATAGTCACAAACACACAATTCTCTCAACACTAAAACAGGAGACAAATGAAAGTAAGCACTCACTTGTACTTGAAGCTGCAGCTGTTTCAAATACTCAATTGCCTCATCCAGCATTGAAGCCTTATCCGTCTACCACAAACATTAAAACCAAACCAAAAGAAATTAATTCCTCCAAAACATTAATCAAGTTTTCAGATTTAAAACAGCAAGTCATTAGTAAAAAAACCCACCTTGTTAGAATTAGGAATCAGGTTCTGCAAAGCTTTCATTTTCTCATTAATCCTGCTCCTCCTCCTCTGCACCAAAAAATTCATCTTCAAACCAAACCCATTACATAATCTCGCCTTTATCACCTTAAACAAAAAAGATTGGAACTTTATGAAGGAAAGATTAACCTTTTCGGACAAATTATGAACCTCAGCATCCCTGCTCCTCTTCGACGAACTCCGAGGTAGTACCGTGTCGGACGGCAACTCTGACCCCTTGGAACCACCCTTCTGGTCACTCCAACCCCGAACAGATTTTAAACAGTTAGCCTTAACACCTAAACAAGCATTGTGTCCACATACTCACAACCAAACTAAACGAAATACCTCGCTGTCGAAACTTAAGTCGTTAAGATCGCTCTCAACGTAGACGCCTCTCCTCTTCGGGACCCCAGACGACGCCGTATTATCCACACTCCGCTTGGAGAAATACCCTCCGGGATCGGAGTACTCGGAGGAGCGGTGGTGGCAATCCAGTAAGTCGGCTGCAGCAGTGGCGGAGGAGGAAGAATTATGGAGGAGCTGTTGGAGGAAACTGGAGATTTCTTCGGGCTCAGATGCAGGTGATGGAGCCGCTCCTCCGTACAGATCCGCCATTAAAAGAAAATCACAAAGTCCTTTTTCAGAGAGAGAATCAAACTGTAAGTAATTAGTAACGCTAGATTTTTTTGTTGGTATACGATATCTTTTCCGTGCAAAACTGTCACTGCCAGTTCTCTCTGTGTTTTTCTGTGCAAAGAAGGAATGTTATGGTTATGAAGAGAGAGAAAGAGAGGGTTAAAGGGCTAATGAGGATTTTGATGACAGTGAGAAAACGGAGCAGAAGATTTGTTTGGAATCAAATTAATCTCCCGCGCTAATTAAGGTTTTATCGGGGTTTGGGAATTTGGTAGCTAGTCCCTGAGGTTAGGTATATTTATGTTTGGAAGATCATTTTGGTAAAAAAAGGGAAACAAAAAGTCAAAGAAGAGGGTCTTATGGAAGCAGAAACGTCAGCAGAGGCAGAAAGAAGATGGGTAGAAATAGAATGCATTTACTCTCGAGATGAAAAGGTGCAATTCGCGATGTCTTGTTTTAGTGGCGTCTTCGCTTTCATCCTCTCCTCAACCAACACGCCTCCACTCTAAACAGTTTTTTCCTAAACAACCCACACTTCTGCTTTTTCTTCATTTTTCATCCTTTTTTTTTCTTTCTTTCAACACTTCCTTCATATTTCATCCGAAAAGATAATATTGTACCTTTTTTTTTTAGGTCAGGATCTCAATTCACTCGAAGGAGATCAGAAACTCACACAATTGGGTGTCGTAAGGCTCAAACCTCGGATTTGAGCGTCAACAAAGGACTGCTCTACCGTTGGAACTAGTGGGCCTCGACAGAGGATGTGGTATTGTCAGTAAGTGGAACGTTTATATATATTTTGGGCAAATACTTTGTTCCAACCAATGAATATCCATTACATTAGTACTCAAATTGTCTCTAAAAGATAAAATGATTTGTTAAAAAATATTTTAATTTGAGATCAAGTGAATTGTAAAGACAAAATTATTTTTTGGGTCAATTATTATTTCATATATGTGTTATAGCGTATTAGCCGTTTTCATCCCCCATTTTTAAAAAGCCTCATATTTCGTCTCTGTCGTTAGACGTCGTTTCTGAAAACTGATGTGACACGTCAACATCGCTGACATGGCTTGTGGGACACATGCCACGTGTCTAAAAAGACGATTTTGCCCTCGTATTCATCATTGTTGTTCATCTTCTCCATCTCTCTGTTCTGCATCTTTCTAAATAAATAAAAAAATAGTAACAAATTAATCAACCCTATCATCAAATTAATGAATCTCGGTCTTTCTCAATCTCTCTCTTAAGCTTGAAATTCAAAAGGCAAGACCCAAAATTCAAAGAAGCAAAATTAACCAGAACCGAACCAATCTAAGCAAAAACTTGGGCTTCACTTTCGAGAATTTTCTCGAAGAAGGAGAATTAAAATGTGTTCATTGATCAAAACACACTAACTAATGCAAATTGGACTCATTATCTACAAATCTCTTCATTATCAAAAATACTACGAAAATACCGAAAGAACAAAACCATTCAACGAACAAAAATCAAATTTGAGAACAACATATCTACTTCACTATATGATAAAATCAAATCTAACAACAAAATCAAATCTAAGAACCTTTACAATTTTCTATGTTTCTAATAAGGACAAATTGAAAACAAAAATTATAAGACGAGACAGCAACAACCCACTTCGTCTTTTTCCCACAAGAAACCCACCTCCATCATCGAGCTTCATCTTCCCACAAAAATAAGGTTTCATCATCGAGCTTCAACCTGACCCCCACCTCCATCAAATTCGCATTACAAAAAGAACCTACAAAAAACCCATTTCATCTTCTTCCTAAATTTGATCAAGAAGCCATCTTTCTCGGAAAAGCGCGGCGAAAATAGAGTGGAAAGAGGAGGAGGAAAAGCAATACCCGTCGCCTCCTCCTCTCTCACCACCACCATGAATTTTCGTCACCTCACCAAACCTTAGAATTCGAACCCAACTATAATCCGACATTGCCACTGCCATGTTCTCTGTCTCTGTCACTAGTTCAGCGCCGACAGTGAATGGGTTTCGTTCAGAGGCACCAAAGTTCCACACGTAAGGTTTCTAGGTTTTGATTCTTGCATTAATGCTCTTGATTTGTGCTATGATGGCTTTTGGTGGAGAAAATGTGTTGGCGATGGTTCATTCGGCAGCGTAAAGGAGGCAGGGAGCGCCGACAATGAATGGGTTTCGTTCAGAGGCACCAACAAATGAGTTTTGGATTGTTGGAGGAGAAAGAGAGGTTTACAGGTGGTTGTTTTTCAATAGACGGATGAGAGAGATGGAAAGATGGTCAGTGTGGTGGTTTTGACAATGGTTGGCTCAACGATGGTGGCAGTCGTGGGCGATAACAGAAGAGGAAGAGAGGGGGAGAGAAAGGGAGAGAGAAAGAAGGCGCAGAAAAGTGTGAGAGAGGGAGAGGATGTGAGTGAGGATTATTTAGGTCTTTTTATGTTTCTCGTTATTATAATTTAATGATGTTAAATCAAAGGGATGAAATAAGAGGTTTTTCAAAAACGGATATAAAAACGGCTAATATACTATACTAAAGAGACGAAATAGTAATTGACCATTCTTTTTTTCGCAAGATATAAATGGAGATATTATACTATCAATATATGGCAATAATTTTCGTCAAAAAAAATCCAAGTTGCCACCTACAAGGAAGAGAATGGCCAACCCAAGACCACAACAGCCTCATAATAATTTTGATGGAAAATCACACTTTTATTAGAAAATAAAATTCTATTTTTAAAAAATGACATCTAAAGTTTCAATTTTATAAAATACCACAAGAAATAAACTGAATTTGACAAATGTCATATTTACGAGAAATCGCGATATTTTAGCAAAAAATTAATTTTTTGCAAAAAAATAAATTTTAACACAAAAAAAAATACTTTTTCAAAAAGCCTTCAAAAAATCTTCACAAATCTTCATAAAATCTAAAAAAATCTTCAATAGAAAATTTTCAATTTTTAATAATAAATTTTATTTAATCTAAACTCTTTCTAAAGAGTTCATACTTTTTTATAAAAAATTTAATTTAATTATATTTTAATTTATAGAAAATTTATAAATTTTAATTTAATTTAATTTAATAATATTAATTTAGTATATAAAAATATATAAAAAAATTTAAAAATTTATATTAATTTTCCAAAATCTTCAAAAAAAATATTTAACAATCTTTAAAAAGTCTTCGATAATTTTCAAATGAGATATTCAAAAGTCTTTGGGATCTTCAAAAAATTTTCAAAAGAAAACTCCGAATATCTTTAAGAGTTTTCAACAAATCTTCAAATATCTTTAAAAAAATCTACAAAAATTTTAAAAAATTTTCAAATATCTTCAAATGAGATGTTCAGAGCTCTTCAAAGGTATACCAAACCCTAGACTCCAAATCCGCCATGAAACCCTAACCGACTTATCCAATTTAAAACCGTTGTCGCAAAAACCTATCTCCGCCACCCATACCACCAACACCAAACTCCGCTGATAACAACATCAATACCAATTCAACCACGCAAAGTTCAATCAACACTTTTAATTTTTTTTTAAAATACGGCGTCGCACAATCGCTTCATATCAAACAGATCATATTAAACAAAAACCAGTTCATATCAATACAGATCTGCAACTAGAATCTCCTCTTCGTCGTCCATGGCATCTGATGCAACAGCTGCACAAACAAGCAAACTCAGCAAAACACAACTCCTGATAATGGGTTCGACATGTCAAAGTACATGGTTGTCAAACATTGAATTTCTTCACAATCTGGCAATTTAAGATTAATTTATAAAATATTTGTAAAAGGAATAAATTTAAATATTAATCCCAACCACGACAGAGGCAGCGACCGTTTAAAGCCTTCCAAGTTTTCGATCTACAAACCAGATCCGCCGTTTAAGCATTCCTCTGTCCTTGACACAACCAGATCTGTCGTTTCATTCCAGATCTCTGTTGTGTTTCGTCGTCGCCTCCTCGTTCTCCGTCGCGTTTCGTCATGGCCTCCGCATTCTCAGTCGCGTTTCGTCGTCGCCTCCGCGTTCTCCGTAGCGTTTCGTCGTCGCCTCAGCCTTCTCCGTTGCGTTTCTTCGTACCCTCCGCATTCTCTGTCGCGTTCTTGTTCTCAGCCGAGCTCGAAAGTAAGACCGTCCACGGTGGCTCGATCTGTGCAAATAGGGAGGACGGTAGAGGCGGAGAGACAGTGGACGGTTGCTAGATCTTTGCTTTGAGGAGGTGAAGTAAGCAGAGAGAGAGAGGACGAGACTGAGGTGAAGTAAGTAAAGAGAGAGGACGAGACGGTAGAGAGACGGACGAAGAGCAAGACACAGTTGAGAGAAGAGAAGACAGAGCAAACGGGTAGAGAGAAAAATTGATAAAATAAGGCGAGAATTTTAATTTTATTTGATTTCATCTGATATTTTTTAATCAAATTTTTAAAAAATAACATATATCAAAATTAAAACTTAAAAATATGGTATTCATCTAATAAATAAATTTAAATTTTTTTTATTAAAATTTTAATTTTAATTGAAATACTTAATATAATTAACTCTGATTTTGAGGTACCGGTATGGGCCCAGGACCACAAGCCAGCCCACATCTTCGATTTTTGTCTAACAGATCACACAAACTTGGTCAGCTTTGGCAAGAGGTTTAACAAACCAAAACCACGCAAAGAAAAAGAACGAATATGAAATGTAGGTTTTCAAAATTGTTGCAAACTTGCAACTCCAGAGACATGATATTAAGATGAACATAAAAATGAATAATTGAATATCCAACAAACTCTGTAAAGAGCAGAATCTACCCATTTCAAAGACAAGAAATTGTTCGAAAAATAGCAATGCACTTCTGTAGACAGTTTGCATCATGCACCAAGGATTCATGTTTCACTCCACTCATCAACACAAAATCACCTCCCGGGACTGACATGCCGCGGAACGGTGCAAAAGGTCATTCAGAATGGGCAACGCACCAAAGTGTACCAATTAATATATTGACTCCAGTTACAAATTTAAAGACTGCCACTTTTTTTTTGATTTCTTCGTTTTCTCTAATTTCCTGAATCTAATCGGTTGAATGTCAATACTCCTTTTCTCATGTCGCTAGCCCGGCTGTCTTACAGATCGGGCACAAGTTCTTGTGCTTCAGCCACTGTTTGATACAATCGGAGTGGAAGTCATGTCCACAATCCAGTGTTCCGACATCCTCTCCGTCGTTATATTCCTCCTGTGTCAGTGTATAATGAATAATTCAGTGGGTAATAAACATGCAGATGCAGGGACCCTAAAAGGAAAAAATGAAAATGAACATAATTCATTACCTGACAGACGCTGCATGGTTCTGCCTCTGCTTCTCCCCCGTCTTGCTTAACATAGTTGCGCCTTCTTAGTCGGTTTCCTATATTTTCTTCAGACAATCCGGTACTTACTGTTCCTATTCGTTCTCCTAAAGCAAGCAACTCCTACAGTTTCACAACAAATTGCATCAATATAACAAGATCTCGAACAGAGTCAAAAAAACAAGCGCAAACCATTATATACTTTACCTCATATGACATATTATCCACGTCAAGCCGCATATCCCTGTGCCTATCGTGAATATCAGGCATTCCAAAGAGTACAGATTGATCGAGAATCATGACATCCTGATACACAAGCAGGAAAGAATTCAAACACTAGATGACCTTATAACCCAAGCATCCAAGAAAATAACCATAGACCTCGCTCATAAAGTTTGCATGGGCTTTGATACTCCATACATTGCTTTTAGCATGTTAAATATCAACCTATCTGGCATTGATTCATGCACTTGATACCTTAGTCATATGACCCAGCAAAGTGTAAGATCAAGAGGATAAAACATAGATCACTATTTGAAGTTATGAAGCAACTAAATCAGTCAAAGCCTTGAAGTCACAACCATGCTGCAACTTTCAAATTGGATATGTAATGGCAAATATATGCTATCAGGCAGAAGGTGAATGGAATCCTTTGAACAATTGTCATAAGTCTTCACCATAATCATTCAACCAATGCACAAATTACCACCCATATAAATTCACTTTAAGAAAACAACATTACCCTGCAGCTTAAACTTCAGTTTCAAGGCTTCCTCAATCCATTTTTGATTGTTTTACTACTGACAATTATACTAAATCGAGCAATGGATCATATGCACTAAATTAATATCCTCAAGAGATTCTCAGATTTAAGGAAAAATAAGAAAGAACTAACCTCAAATCGCAAGCTCTCCCTACGCATGAGATCCAATACATTGCGAATCTGCTGCAAAAACAGAAAAAAAAAGCAATGTAAGATATAACAAGCATACACCTAAATACACCAATAAAGAACGAGTTACAACATATAACATACTATCAAAGAGGAAGAGACCCCTAGGAAGAATGGACAAAGACCACTCATTTTCTTACCTATGTGCATGTAAGTGTGCACACAACACAAGTCATAATACATAAGCAAGACAGATGATAAAAAATGACTTAAAAGGCCAATTACAAGAAGAGCTGAATGACCAGTCAAGCGTTTTCCTTGACACCTCCAATGAACAGATTCAATCCACAAAAGCAAAAAAAAAAAAAGTTTATAGATTAGAAATAAGCCCAGAGCACCAGTGAAACTATGATAACACAAAAGTAACAGCCCAGTGTTTCAATGAAATAAACTGACAGCCCAACAAGTGAAACTTGCAAAACATACCTCAGGTACAACAAGCCTGCTCCTTCCTTCACCAGAAGCAGTCAAAGCTCGCAAGGGATAAGGAATTCCAAGAATACCTTCACCATGTCTCTCCATCCATGATGAGAGTCTTGGATATGACCGTTGATGCCCTTGGTTAGTAGCACCAGATGGAAGCACCACATCCTGTGAGGAAGCGGATGGGCCTGAATGTACCGGAACACTGCTTGGGCCTCCAGAGTCAGCACCATTGACAGAAAATAACGAAAGGCGAACATAATCTGCCATTCTACGTGAATATCTAGAATGAGGATTGGGATGAGGAGCAAGTGTTGGAGGAGCTGTTATAGGATGGACACCGGAACTTAAGCCAGTCCGAGATGACGAAGTAGCATTTCCAGGAATGCTTATACTTGCATTACTTCCACTTCTATTTGACGGATTTCTAACCAAAGTTCTCAAATCAGTTGCGGCTACAACCATAGGATGTGGCCACAGGTTTCCTGCTGTCGTTCTTGAGCTAGATTCTTCTCTATCCCCCAAGTTGATAGAACTTGAGGAACTATTAGCTCTTGAGCTGGAGCCTTCATTCCATCTGAAAGATGGCACGTTCTGAGGCAAAGCTGGAACTGGTATAATAACCGGCTGACCTGGGGGATTAGCTCCCTCCACTGCTGGTAAGGACCCTACATCTAAAGAATGATCAACAGGAAGAAGTCTTGAAGAATGGTGGGAAGATGGTATATTAGAGCGCCTAACAGCACCCCCAGTAGAAAATAAATTAGCAGTAACAGATTCTCGGTTTGAAGGGTTAATCCTCAGGCAAAAATTTATGTTGGAACTTTCCCCGCGACCTGCTGATACTGAATCAGTGACACTATCAGAAGCTAATCCTCTCATGCCAACTCCAAGTCTGGCATTGTGGTTTTCTGATGAAGAAGGCATGCTTAAACTGCTGCCAGCATCAAGGTGACCAGGAACACCTGGCCATGCACTACCATCAGAGCACTGGAAGAAGCTAGAACTTCCACTTGCAGAAGACAGACCAATATTCCCTTCAGCAGCCTTTCTTTTGCAGGATTGACGGCGACCATCCAATGAACAACCTGGTCTGCCATCAGGCTCTTCCACCAAGTATCCACGCCCTCCAGAAGGAAGTAGGAGACTATCAGAACCACCAGCGGGCAGAACTCGTTCAGTTCCAGCTCCCCCAGGCTTGTATGTATTAGGTCCTTCTATGACCTGACAATTATCACTGCCATGACCCACAAAACCTGCATTCAAGTTAAGATTCTGAGGAATTACACCCTGGTTGGAACTCTGCATAGGTTGAGGGTTCACATTAACACTGTCCAACGAAAGAATATTTCTGGATTCATATCGCCTGTCTTCTAACCTTGTACCTGATCCACTACAAGTATTTGGTGTAGTCAACCATCCATGTTCTACTTTCTGCACATCACAAGTTACCTCATTTTGGGCACCACTAGAACTGGGCTCACCTAGTCTCCAACTGCTTAAATCTTGCCTTTCTTGATCAGTCGGATTCACAAATGTGTTGTTCATGTGACTAGAGGGAAGCATAAATTCTGCTAATCGGTTTTCTGCAGAATTTCGCACATTATTCCAGCGTATTTGCTGATCCATTATAGCATTACCTGATGATCCATGGTCAAATTCCAAAGTTTCTGGCAATGAGCCAATTATACCCCTTTGCCCTTGCATTAGGGGTAATGTATACTTATGACTTATGGTTAAGTGCAGAAGAAAATTCCAATGCAGTAGCAATAAGCAATACCAATGTCTCTGAAACAATAAATTATTTTAAAAAGAGTTAGCCCGTAGTAGTAAAAGAGCTCCAGAGAATAGAACCATAGGAAACTCAAAATCAAATAGAAACTCAGCGAAACCTTTCATCTTAATATTCTCAACTGATATAGAATAAATGTTTACAGTCAAGGCCTATTACAGGAATTCTCTTATGTGAAATTGTTCATTCCTCCATTATTATTTAGTAATGTGATGCATATCATATCAAGCCCCAAACATTATCATACAAAAGCACTGCCAAGGAAAAAAAAAGTCAGTATTATAGCGGATTGAAATAATCAAACCCACATAAAACAAGGAATCAACCAATGGTGATCAATCTACCTATGCAAAGGAATAAAATCCGGAACAGAACCACCCAAAAAGACCAAAAAGGTCCAAGCTTTCATCGGGTAAACAGCTATCCTTCAACAACAGAAAATTTTTCAAGTCCCCATAACCATGATTAGCCATACTCATGGTCAAAATAGGGAACCCAGCAAGAGCTAGCGATTCAAAATCAAACTATGTTGAAGGCATAGGTTTTAAAATCGATTGAACACAAAAACAAGTGCATAGCCAGACCAGAAACAAGCCAAAACCCACATAAAAGGAGAGCTTTCAGGTATGATAAACAAACCCAGGAAACCCATGGCTTTTTTTAAATAAAAAAAAAAGATAAAAGAAAAATTAGAACTTCAACCGAAAACAAAGCTAATTAAACAAAACAAGAAACTTTCAGGGATAATACCACCGATCGAACTAAAAAAGGTCTGAAACAACAAAAAGGAACGAAACAAACGAGCTTACCTAACAAATCAAAATAGAAAATCAAAATCGATCTAACAATCTGCACCACAACATCAAAGATTAGAGCTCAAAAGAGAAGAATTCCAAATAAAAAGGCCTCCTTTCAGTATCTTCAACCTTATTAGTTGAAGAACACAAGAAAACAAAACAAAAACCCCCACTCCAGAGAGGGGGAGAGAGGTGTGAAAGGATGAGGAAATGATAGAGGTTGAAGAATGAGGAGAGGGGAAGGATATGGTGGAATGCAATGTGAGGAAAGAAAAAAAGAGATTAAAAAGGGCAGTAATAAGTGATTTACCAAATAACCACAAAAGAGAGAGAGAGAGAGAGAGAGAGAGGAGGGGAGTTAATAGTGATGAATAGAGAGTCCAGTTTCCAAACAAAAAAAGGAGAAGGAAAGAATAATAAAAAATAGATTAATATATAATTTATTTTAAATTTATATAATTTTTTTATTGTCATTTTAAATCTTTTGGTCATTTAATTTATTTTTTAAATTTATTTAAATTATTTTTTAATCTTATTTAAACAATTTTAATTATCTTTTAAATTTAATTAAAATGAGTAATTTATTAATTATTTTTAATTTATCACAAATTTATTACGAATTTTTTTATTTTTTTATTGTTTAATAAGAATAACTTAAAGATAAATTAAAAAATTTTAAAATTTAAATATATTAAAAATAATTTTAATTAAGAAAATTTTGATAAATTTAAAAAATAAATTAAATATTTAAAAATTTTAAAATAACAGAAAAAAATATATAAATTTAAAAAAATAAATTATGCATTAAATTATAAAAAAAACTATTAGAAGAAAAATCATAAAATCCGAATATCAACACCACCACATTAACATCAAAAACACGAGTCATTGTTGTCCCCTTTACTTCTACTGTTTGGGGCCGCTTACCAATCACCCCATTGCTCTTCTTTTTAATTTCTCTCTTTTAAATTATTTATTTCTACGTTTTTTTTTTTGAAATCAGTTATTTCTAAAGTATAAAAAAAGCTAAAAAAGAAGAACTCATAAATCGATGCGAGCCGTATCCAGTCCGAACCTCTCCGTTTCTTGTTTCCAACTCATTCACGCCAAGCACATCTTCTTTTGCTGCCAGACATACATATGCCCCTAAGCTTACCCCTACTATGCTCTAATAAATGTACGAATTGGGACCAAAAAACAGTTTTATGCACACGTGGCATAGAACTATTAGATGGGACCCACAGAAGATGACTTAGATCTCCCACACCACACTACTATATACCAAAAAAATCTTACAAATGCTTTTGACCACTTATAATGGTACTTAGGTTAAAAAGGAGAGAATAGAAACAAGAGAGGAGTTAAAAATTGTGTGTAACGTGTCGGCATTGATTTAGGTGGGAATTTGTCAAAAAATAGAAGGAAGAAAGGAGAAGATGGTGCTTATCGTTGTTGTATTTTGTATGTGAGGTAGTACCACTACCACACCACAACACAACAACAAAGGTTAGCTCACATGCCATTATTACTTTGCTTAAAAGAGGGGTGAATACAAAGACCCATCCATATTGGAAGTCACACCCTTGGCTTTGGCTTGGATACTAACCAAATCAAGCAGGTTCCCACTCACCTTCCTTTTAAAACCAATTCCTTCCATTTCCCCCATCGTGGGCCTCTCTCTATATTATTCTTGGTGGCACGTTTTGGTCCCTAATTTGTGCTTTTTTATTCCCCAACCTCTTGATGTTTGAGATGGATGGGTATTTTAATTTTTTTTTCTTGTTTCAACTCTTTCAAAGGTGGTTGCTTTTGCTATGCCTTTTTCTTGTCTTTGTACTCATATATATGGCCACGAAAATGGACTCTAATCTGTCCACATGGAATTCTTATCAGCTTATTGAGCAATGGCACCTTTGAAAATAAGGTTTTTGTTTACAAATATAAGATTGATTATTCTGCCACTTAAGTGAATATTTGGGTACCATTAACTTTGTTAATCAAGAAGACTTGGCAGCCTAAACTAAGCCAAGGAAAACGCCAAAGCAACCTCCTCTAAACAAAAATCCTTTTTTTCTGGATGCCTGCATCATTTGTGTGGGTTCAAATTCAATTCACGTGTAAAGCTTGCCAAAGATCACCCACCACAGCCAAATATTACACAGTCCGATTTATTTAATTATTTTTAAAAAATCTAACTCGTTAGCAATTTGACTTTTAAACCGGAGAATATACTTGACAAGAATACAAGCTACAAACCATAGTGACTATAATGGGTTTTGAATTAAAAAATTGAGTCCCATTAATAGGTATAGGCAGCGTTTGGGTCGAATAATAAACGGCACAGTTGTTGTCTTCTTGTCAAAATTACTGTGTACTGTGTGTCCTTTATGAAAGGTGGGTTTGCTTGGTAATGAATTGTAATCTCAATTATTTTGCTGGAGGAAAATTTATAGAGGGAATGCAGCAAAACAAGGATTGAGATGACCCACCTTCCTTGGCATGTGAGAGAGCATATGAGAGAAGGAAGAAGAGAAGAGATCTGGTCCATGATTATGCACATGAAAAACTCCTCAAAAATTAAAGATGAAGGCAGAGTGAAAGTGGGGGTAAAAGGGGCCATGACAAAATGTTAATATCATTTTTATTGATTGAAAACAACTTGAAAAATGGAGCAAGATTACCTCACAGCTACCACCATTACCACTGGCCAAAACTACTAAATTTTATGTCTTGCTTAAAATAATGACAAGGAAAGGATAGGCAAAGACAATTATAACCATCCCCAACGCAAAGATCACAAGTTGGCTCACACCCAAGATTGTGGGTGGTCATGGGCAAGACATGGTTATCACATATAAAAAAAAATGACAAGCAACTATCACACAAGCTTCCTGAACCTGTCCCAGCAAGGACAAAATGAAGGCCAGAAATGAATCCAACCATGAAAAGAATGCTAATTGCTGTTCAAATAAACCGAGATTAAAAGTTTAAGCTTCTCTGCCAGGGAAAGAGCGAAATTGCAATAAACAGACTACTAGGTCCACTAGCAGGATTTAATTTGGCAGCTTCTGTCACTGTAATCGTGTTCTGTCTTTTCTTTCTTTTTCAAAAACACTTCACGCCTCTTTGGAACCATTATATACTTAATGAATGGCACACCCAAACCACCTTGTGACTTTCCTGTATTTAGAGCATGTCCAATATTTTCTTTAAATTATTTTTTTTTATTATGAAGAGTTAAAAACTAAAATTTAACCTCAACTTTCTCTTTATAACACTTTTTATAACAAAAAAATAAAATGGAGAGTGATTTTAACTAACTAAAAATAACTAGTCCAAATAATTCTTTATTTGTATGTCATTAATGAAATTCATTAATATATTTTCTCTTTTATTATCTTAAATATTCATTTACGTCCACTAATCACCATTTATCTTTTTTAATTTTATTTGTCATTATATAATTTTAAATAGTTAAATTAAAGCGTAGCATTGGAATCTAAAAATTATTTTACTCTTTATTTTTAAAAATTGTTAATTATACTCTTTATTTATATATTAACTATAAAGAACACTATTAAAGATGCTCTTATCATATTCTGCCGAGGACACAAGGTTGGTGTGTGTGGCGGAGCACACATCCACCAAATTAAGAAATAACAAGACAAAATGAGTTGTATGTATTAAGCAACATGGAGAATAGCCAAGTTAAGAAAGCCCATATCTACAAATGGGGCATATGGGACTCCACAGGCAACGTGAAATGCTACAAGCTACTAGGCAAGCAAGACAAATAATCCACAACTGAATCTTCATCACATAAATATTTATAGAATGCATAAATAATTCATAATATTAATCCTAACCCATATGCAATAAAATTCAGAAGTATATTACAAATATGCTAGAAGGGTATGGGGAAGCTAACTTGTCCTTTTTGCTTTATTTGCAAATTGTACATCTACACCTTAAACTTGAGAAACTGAAAGCACCTTTCCTTGCCAAAGGAGGGAACTAGCAAAAATGGAGTAACTCAGTCAGTCATCTCCTGTAGTGCGCTTTATCATCAATTGAAGAACAGAGACCTGATTATACCTTGTTGAAGTAGCTGATACTTCGAACATTTATTTGAGTCTACCATCATAACATCACATTTATCTCATTCTTACTCCAACGCTTGAAAATAGCCCAGAAGGGAAGCATAAAAAATCTGCACAAGATCATAAAACACTACGCTCTTGGTTTCCGATCCTCAGCAACTAAACAAAAGTAATGTCAAAGATTTTCAACTACGTACCTCAACCAACGAATCAATTCTGCCATGGTATCTGCTCAACTTCAAAAATAACATTCCATTTCTTCATTCAATACAAGGTACCTCAACAAATTTAAACCCTTTCCTTCCTTCATTTAAAGTTACCTATAAATATCTTCCAATCATTAAATTTTTCTAATAAGTCACTTGTGTATCATTCTCTTAGTTGTATGCATATTTCAATTCATACGTGGCTTCTACATCCTCCTCCATAAATCAATTGTTTAAGAACTATTAAAACCTCAGTATGAGATATTTCAATGTGTCTATCATCAATTGTCTATAATGACTAATCCATTAGATCATCGAGCTCTATAAAATCATCTTCCAAAATAGCCAATAGTTGGTCCTTATTAAACTCCAATGAAACCTGCAGGCCAATTATAATGAAAGGGTTATTAGTTTGAAAATCAAACAATAAAGAACAAAAAAAGAGCACAAACAGAGAGCCAGATACATTGGGAAGAGATTGACAACTGTAAATGCTAACTATAAATAATCACATCAATCACACACCGCCACATTAGAGATTCACAAATCCAATGAAGCTGTAAAAGAGAATATAGGACTAAATACAATCCTAGAAACCAAAACAGCTCAAGTATCTTACCAGTTGATTAGGCAAGACAGCTGAGTTGAATTGAAAACCAGTATCCATCTCACTACTCAAACTAACAGGGGTTTTGAACAACACATTCCTCCTATCACCCGTCTCCTCCACACAAACCATAGACTGAACAGTATCCGGGGTCAGAACCCCGTCATACTGAACCCCAAAATGACGCACCGCAGAAACACTCTCTTCACCACAACAACTCAATGCCACATTCTCAGACACACTATGCACACCACCACCACCACCTCTGCGAGACTTTACAAACACTCTACACAGCACAAACGAAGCCTACAACACACAACT
>CAODLS012281054.1:0-13370 GCA_948243855.1 Flueggea neowawraea | reverse complement strand
GATATATATTGGGATAACCTGGCAATTCCATTTGTTTCACTTGCAGTTAGAAGGCTAATTATCGCTGTTGCATTTTTCTTCCTCACCTTCTTTTTCATGATCCCTATTGCATTAGTACAATCCCTTGCAAACATTGAGGGTATTGAGAAAGCACTGCCTTTCCTCAAACCCATCATTGAAATGTAAGAATCTTCTTCTGCAAATATGCTTTCTTTAATAGTTTTTGTTTTCTTCTGTATGCTGCTTGATTTCCCACTGCTTGTTCTTTTGCAGCAAATTCGTAAAGTCTTTCATTCAGGGTTTTCTACCTGGGATTGCTTTGAAGATATTTCTAATTTTTCTGCCAACAATATTGATGATAATGTCAAAGTTTGAAGGATTTATTAGCCAATCAGGCTTGGAGAGGAGATCTGCGACTAGATATTATATTTTTCAATTTATCAACGTATTTCTTGGGAGCATAATCACTGGAACTGCATTTCAACAGCTAAATAATTTTATTCACCAGTCCGCAAATGAGTATGCTCCTCTACATACTTTTTGTTTCTTTTTATTATCATTTTAGTAATTGTTGTCTGTTGAGAGTAATTTCTGCCACTGTTTCCACGGAATTTTACTCTCATTGATTGATTTGTTTAGGCCTTGTAAATTACCTATGATGAGCAAGTATAACTTTAAACATCTGATTCTTTAGGATACCAAGGACAGTAGGAGTCTCAATTCCAATGAAGGCAACATTCTTCATAACGTACATAATGGTTGACGGATGGGCTGGAGTTGCTGGGGAGATATTAAGGTTGAGACCCTTGATAATTTACCATTTGAAAAATTTTTTCTTAGTCAAAACTGAGAAGGACAGAGAAGAGGCTATGGATCCTGGAACCCTTGGTTTCAACACTGGCGAACCTCAGATACAACTATATTTCTTACTTGGCCTTGTTTATGCAGTGGTGTCTCCAATCCTTCTTCCTTTCATAATAGTATTTTTTGGCCTTGCTTATGTTGTCTATCGTCATCAGGTACTAACTCCATTTTTACCCGGATTGCACCTTGCATATGTTGGCTCAGAACAATTTTTTTTTTTGACTGGCTTCCCTTTAGCATTAGAGATGACTCCATTATTAGGCTACAAGTTTATTGGTTCAGAATAATTTAGCTTATTGGTCTGTGAAGTCTCTCAAACAGATTTTGCATTACTTTGCAGATCATAAATGTCTACAATCAGGAGTATGAAAGTGCCGCAGCATTCTGGCCTGATGTCCATGGACGCATCATTACTGCATTAGTTGTCTCACAGCTGTTGTTAATGGGATTACTGAGCACAAAAAGTGCCGCCCAATCAACTCCTTTACTCATTACACTCCCGGTATTGACAATATGGTTCCACAGGTTCTGCAAAGGACGTTATGAACCTGCTTTTGTCAGATACCCATTACAGGTTGGTTTACATTCTCCATTTCTTCTCCAAGTGGTGGTCTTGCTGATTGTATAAATAGATTAGGCAGCCTGAGAGTTTATGCATACTCTCTCGTTGCATCTTTGATTTCTTTTAGAATCTACTGTCTAGTCCTTTTCAACTGTGAATTTCAGACTTGTGAATGACAACTCCCTTGATCACCTTTCAGGAAGCAATGATGAAAGATACGTTAGAACGAGCAAGAGAGCCGAACCTGAACTTGAAAAGCTTCCTGCAAAATGCATACATCCACCCAGTTTTCAAAGGTGGAGATGACAGTGACAGCGATGAATCCACAGAAGAGTTACAGCAAGAACCTGAACTTGTCCCGACGAAACGTCAGTCCCGTAGGAACACACCGGTTCCCAGTAAACGTAGCGGTTCGTTCACGTCGCTTCTGCCTGAAGATCATGAACCTTCAGAACTTTGAATCTTAACTGTAAATGCAAGCTCCCTAGTAAACTAAACTAGTTCAAGTTTAGTTAGCTGTAAATAAGATTGAGAGAGTAATAGCAGAGGTGGCCGTGGTGGTAATTGGATAAAGAATTGGGAATAGTGAGATGGAAGAATTGAAGAACTGCAAAAATTTTTGTTTTATGGTAGTTTGGCTTCTTGGTTATGGTGATAATGAGCTTGATCATGTCCACTTGTAAAGATGGAATAATTGTTCTGTACCAAGAAGAAATCAAATATGCAATTTTTTTTCTGAAAAAAAGCACTTTTCAAGTTTGTTTTGTATATTAAATTAGTGGTAGGATTGAAAATGAAATGATTTTATTGAAAATTAGATTTAATTACTCAAACACTTTTGAGGTTATTTTTTTTTATCCTTTTAGAAATTTCCTAAATTATAAAATTATTTTGTAATTCTCAAAATGCATTTTATTTTCTTGATTTTTTCTTTTATAATTTAATTTATAAGCAATTTACCTTTGTAATTTAATTTATTGTTTCGTAGTAGATATGTTGGACTTGGACAAGCATTCTTCTGCAAACGCCAAAAAAGAGTGTATGGACTCAATTTCAGAAATTCTCCTCCTATTATTATTCTTTTGAACCAAAAAAAAATAAAAAATTTGAACAGGATGGGTCCAAAATATAATTTATAGGTCATTTTTTCATATTTACACTTGCATGATGCTCGAAATTTTAATATTTTGTGCAGTCGGTTCTTTAACTTGACATATGCAAATGTATTGTTGTCTTTATTTAAATTCTTGAGGTCCACTGATAGAGGTGTTCAAATCAAACCGGAACGGGTAAATCAGACCAGTCAAAACTGGTTAAAATTGAAATCGAATTGAAATTATGAACCAAAAAATCGTTGATTTACGGTTTGGTTCTGGTTCAAGGGTGTTGAGAACTGTGGAACCGTTGGTTCGAACCAACGATTCAATCATTATAAACTAATAATTTTAACCCAAACCAATGATTTAAAACCTTTTAAAACCAGTATTTTAACTAAAACTAGTGATTCAACCTTACAAAACCATATGTTAACCTCCTAAATCAGCAATTTTAACTATTTTAGACTATCATTTTTAACCAAAATCAGTGGTTCAACTTTCTTAATCTCGGTTTTAACATTATTTAAAAAAATTAAAAAAATTGATTCCAACCAGACCAAACTGGAATCAAAACCATTGGTCACACCGTTATAAACCAAAATTGAACCGAAATTAAAATTAAACCGCCCACAATTGCCCCCAGGCCGTTTAGTCCACATATATATTATTTATATTTTATTTATTTTTATAATTTTTTAAAGATTAAATCTTATGTTGTTCTTATAAAATAATAAAATCTTCTATTCGGTCTTTATAGTTTTAAAAAACTCCTTTTCGTTCTCTAAAATTCTCTAAAATTATGAATCGTTAATCTTTATCTTTTAAATGTAACAAATTTTAATAAAAAATCACATTTACTCTTACCTCTTCTCCCTCATTCTTTTCTCAACACACCCACTCTTCCCATCTTCCAATGTCTCTCAACATTCTTTCCTAGTGGTCAACAAAGATTTTCAAGTCAAATTAACAACTAAATTCTGGTGCGCTTCCCATATTTTTCCCAAACTGGTAGCAACAATTAACAAATGAATTTGCAGTACAAGTTTTACATTAACAGATCAACTCTGATTCAAAGGCTTCCCTAGAAACATTTAAATTGAAATCAAAATGGTAGTAGCACTAGCACCCAATTCAAACTCAAATTATAATTCTACAACAAGAAAAAAAAAATCCAAAATTCATTTAACAAAAGCAATAGCAGCCAATTCTTTAAACTTAGATTTTTCTCCTCTACCACAGCACCACCATCCTTCCCAATAACCCACCACAAAACCAACCAGCTAACTGAACTACCATCTCCTTCCCTCTGCAACTTACCACCACCAGTCCACCACCTATCTTTCTTTATCCATCAAACCAAGCAACCAACCAATCCATCCACCACATCTCAGAAATTAACCCACCCACCAGCAATACTATCTTCTTCCTCTACAAACCCTTACAATCACCACCAAATATTGTCACCCATGACCAGATCTGATGACATTAGAGCCAATAATCAAGGAGGAATAAAGATGGAGAAGGAGGAAGAAATCTTTAGATGGGTCTCTGAGTTCGTTGGCAACTCAGTCGACTTTCTGAGTTCTAGACTCATTATCGATGGAGAGAGAACTGGTGGCAGTGAAGAATCTGAGAGAATCTGAAGGAATGGAGGGAGGAGAGAGAGACACTCTTAGAGATAGAGAGTCGATGGAAGAAGAAGAAGAACAATCAGTGGGTTTGTTTTGATTTTGATGGTTCGGTTGGATTTTTTAGTATGTTTAGTTGGGTTTGTTTTGTTTTTGATAAGTTTGTTTTGGTTTTTTAGATTGAGGTGGGTCGGGTTTGTTTGGAATTTTAGAGTGTTGATTTGGTTGATTTTAAATGGGTTTATTTTGGTTTTTGAGGATTAGGTGGATTGGGTTAGTTTGAGCTTTTGGTTGAAGGATAAATTAATTATTAAAATATATTTATTTAAATTTGATGCTGCATCAGTAAAATTAATAGGATTGATAACGTTAGACTAGTGGTTCATAATTTCAGATAATTTCGAAGAATAAAGATGAACTTTTTAAAATCATAAAGATTAAAAAGAAGATTTCACTATTCTACAAAAACATCATAAAATTTATTATTTTTTAAATATTTATTATGTGCTCATTTCTAATTAGTTTTAATTTTTGTTTTAATTTTATTTTAATTTAAAGAATACATAATATATATATAAAATGAAATTGCATGCTTTATTTTTAAATCTTATTATTATTCAGTTTTTTTATAATTATTTTATTAAATATAATGATTATGTATTTTTTTAGTTTAATTTTTATTTTTATTTTATTTTTAACTAAATAAAGCATGTTACCTGTAAAAAATGAAATCAAACAAGTAAAATTATTTGAATAATTAACTCAAAAAAATAGAAACAGAATAAAATCAAAATAAAAATAATTTTTTATTTTTTATTGGTTTAGATTTCGTTTTAATTTTATAATATGTAAAACAATAGAATTAGATAAGTGAGAGTTTCATTTAAAAAAAATAGACTCAAAAAAATAAAAAAACACAATGAAAACAAAATAAAAGTGACATATAAACAAATTTCAAGCGAAAAAAAGAACAAATAAAAAAGATTCAAACTAAATATAAATACCGAAATTTTATAATTTTAAAAAGAAAGAGATGGGCATATAATTTTTAAAAAATAATTTGTAATTTAATTTTTTGAACTCGTTAATTTGATTTTTTTCAGGATGTAATTGCCTATTCTTTTTAATTTACAAGAAAACAAACAATTCCGTTCACTTGAAGGAAAAAAAAAACAACTCCGTTAACAAACCGTAACAAAAAAACTCCATCCACTTGAGTGGTCAAGAAGAACAACCAATCTCCAAGCCCCATTTTCTCGTCACTCTTTTCTCTCATCTCTCTCCGTTATACTCACCCAAATCTGAATTCCTCTTCCTCTCATTCCATTTCTCCGTCGACGAACACAACCTTCAGGTCGCTCTCCAGCTGAGATCCAACCATAAACCATCAATGGACGAGGTGATGACCGCATCCGATGCTCAAACTGCGTCCTCCACGTCATCGTCCTCCTCAACGACCTCGTTTCTTCCTTACAACCTCCCTCTCATCTCCGCCTTCCTCGCTTGCGCCCTCGCTCAGTTCCTCAAACTTTTCACTTCCTGGTTCGTACAGTTCCACATGATTTAATTACGTGATACGACTTCTTTTTTTTTGGTGTTTTGTTGAGATGTGTTTCTGTTTCCAAGATGCACTCAGGTATAAAGAGAAGAGATGGGATTCGAAACGGATGCTTGATTCAGGAGGAATGCCTTCTTCGCATTCCGCTACCGTGACGGCTCTTGCAATGGCTATTGGCTTGCAGGAAGGAGCTGGATCAGCCGCTTTCGCCATTGCTGCGGTCTTGGCTTGCGTTGTATGGTGCCTTTTCCATTTTCTTTTTCTTTGTTCAGTTCAATTGTCCGGGCAAAAAAAAGAGCACATCTGTCTATTCTATCTGTTGAGTATGATTCTAAGTTTCAAGTTGTTAGTTTGGTGCTAATTATGTTTGATTAGAGGTTTTAAAAATAATTTTAGCTGTGGCATCTGAATTTTGCTATCACATTAATCGGACTTTCGACTCTTAGCTTTGGAACGATTCAAGTGACACTAGGCTATTAACCTGTTGGTGGAGCTATAGTTCTTTTTAGTTTTGTGTACTTGATTTACATTTTTAGCGGTGCTTGAGAGATTTTTTTTGAGGGAATGTGAAAAGAACTGTTAGCAGTAATTTGTTTTATCTGGTATTGACATAGAGTGTCCTGATTTTGCCTCAAAGTATGAGAAATGGACTTTCTTTTAGATTTCTTTTCCTTTCAAATGATATGTTAGGAAGTAGCATCTGACTGTGGAAAAACGATGCATTAAAAGTTGCAGGATTGTCATCAATACGCTGCAAAAGTAAATCTAAAGGATAATCAATTTAGTAGAATGTTAATATCGCAAAATGGAGAGTTTTCTCTGTCCATTCCAACTCTGTGCATTATCAAATGAGATAATTACTGACAACAAAACAAAGTATTGAAAGATTATGGAGAGTGCATTGTCTGCTTCCTGGTAGAAGTCTCTGACGGTGACATAGTAAAATGGTGCATTAAATCCTTCAATCCGCTGATCACTTGAAATCCATTTTTAGATTCTCTTGTTGACTTTCTTGATTCTCAGAGTTGAGAATATTGAAGAACACAGTAATTGAGACACGTTTACAGATGTAGTAAACATATGTTCCATTGTCTAACATGTAGGTTTTAGTGGGTTCTCATTTGTGGGGCTTTGCCAACTAAGTTCTGAGTTTTATCATTCTTCTGATGTTGACACGTTTGATTTCTTTCGATGTACGTTTGAACTTGGTTTTCATGAAGTCATGTTGTATAGTGTGTCTTTGTGTGCTCTAGATGTCATTAATTATAAAGTTGATTCACTCTCGTATACTAATTTGTGCTACTTGGGTTTGTATGACTAATATTTGTGATTTTGCAGGTGATGTATGATGCCTCAGGAGTCAGACTTCATGCTGGTCGGCAAGCTGAAGTAAGTCATTTGAACCCTTTAGTGAATATTTGCTTACATTCTCTGTTCCTTTTTTTGTTGCAGTATTTTTCTATGCAGCCATAGATGTATATTGATGTTTACAGTATGCCTGTGTCAATGTATGTTGCTGCAGTTGCTGAATCAAATTGTTTGTGAATTTCCTCCGGAACACCCATTGTCCAGTGTTAGACCCCTCCGTGAATTACTTGGACATACTCCGCTTCAGGTTTGTTGCTTTCTATTGAATCGAATTACATATTATATTTTGTAATATTATATTGAATCGAGTACTCTCCCTTTGATGTGATCAATGGTCTGAAAAGTATTGATGGTTCTTGTAAGGGTCTCAGTGTAATTCCTTTTGGTTTAATTGATTGCTCTTTGTTCGGTTCCTTCTTAGTTTACTCATTACTTTTGCTTTTGATTCTCTTTAAAATAATTTGGTCAGTCTGGACATCTTAAAATACTCTGAAAACCTTGTAGTTGATTAGATGCTTTTGCTCCACATTGAGTGCTGACCTGTGAGGAACGATCAATGCCATCTGAAAAACAAAATTTTGTTTGGAAAAAGACTAATAGTATAGGATAAATCCCAAATTTTTAGGAAACTTTTTATGGATAGGCATCAATCACATTGGCGTTCTCTATATTTGAGATTTTCAGTGGGAATAAGCATGCCCATCAAGAATTCTTCAGGGTCAAGTGGAAGTAGCTAATGGTGATTGATTGCTTTATTGTATCTTAGAACAACTCTGTATTAGTTTGAGGAGCAATTTTTTTGTTAAATCTTTAGCTTCTGACTGAAGTTGATCATTACTCGGTTTTGACAGGTCATTGCTGGAGCTATTTTGGGATGCATTGTAGCCTACTTGATGAGAAGCACTGATTAAGAAATGCTACCAGCATGGATTATTTGATCTTCTGGGCAATTAATAATGCACAATTTCAACGAAGTGGAAAGAGCTGTTGCATGCAAGAATCGGCGAAAACCCATATGGTGCTCAGGGTAACGTCAGTAATGTCAGAAACATGGATATTTAGAATTTACATGTAAAATATCATTCATTGAACAAATAATTCTTGATGAAAGAGTTTAGTGCGACAGATACATCTAATGTCTTCGCAAATTCTTCTCGTAATCGAGTGTAGCAAGTGTTTCATAATACCACCCACATTATTGTTCTATCCTTCAGCAGTATTCATGGTTTTTCTCAATATCCTTGTGTTTTATAATATCCAAATTCAACTTCATTGAGTTAAAGAGCTTCTTTCTTGTGTGTTCTCATTTCCTTTACTTGTTAACTGGAAAGTATAAACGAATGGTATGATGAACACACAACTACAGAGTCTTCATTTTCTTTGTCGACAGTTTATTAGCTATTTTTAGCACTTGAATTTTGATATTCTGATTACTCCTCTGCTCAGGAAAAAATATCAAGTGCTGAAATGAAACATTAAAAACTGTTTTTGAACTCAAGACTTCACAAAGAAAATTATTACTCCTAAACACTCGGATGTCTTTTTGAGAATAATTGAGGTGTGTTTCTTTTAGATTGCAGATTTGATAGATTGAAGTAGAATGAGCATATTTTATGGTTTAAAAAATAGGGAGATCGATGCTTCTGGCAAAGTATTGTTGAATATGTAATATGCTAATTGAATGTGAAAAGAACATACTCGACCATGGTATGCCAAAATTGAGAAGGGTCAATTTTCGTACCTCCAACTTTACATCTTTATTTCTGTGTCTGAACTCTACCGCCGTCGATCTGACAAGTCTATGTTGATTGTTTGAGCCACGAAAAAGAAGAGATCAACATAATCGTTAAAGCTAAACGTCCTCTGGAGGTATTGTTTCAGGACAGCGATCTTCATATATGTCCTGTTTTGCCTTTTGGGTTGTCTCAGAATTCACTCTTATTCCAAGCTTCATTCAACAGTATTTGCTTCATCAATCCTCTCAGGATTAATCACTCTTAAGGCCCTCTGAAGATTGCGTTCCTCTTTCTTGCTCGTCGAGATCTGCCTCTTGATTTTCCATGGGATGCCTCCTTCAAGGTTTGTCATTCTCTAATACATTTGAGTTATTTTTTGATTTAAACAAGATGCAAAACCAGTTGCGATTGAAAGATAGTCTGGTTATAAGTGCTACTGAAGTTCACCTGTCATAAGTTTTAACTCAAGTACCTGCAAATCGTATGCAAATGGTTCATTTTTTATGTGCGCATTGTTTGCTGAATACAAGTATGATCTTGTAATTATTTCTGAACGTGCACTAGACTTCTCTATAGGCAGCATTTATCTTACATTTTGTGTATTTACAGGTGACACAGCTCTACTGCTTTCTTGTCTCAAGTAGCCTCATTCGCGCTTCTAGTTCTGTCTAAGCCATTAGTTACGCAAAAATAAGTCGACATTTTTATTCCTCATAGACATCAAAGCACAGAGAAAGTTGCACAGAATTGCTTGGACAGAGAGAAAGAGAAGTATTACTTTAAGAACTGATTAAGGAATGGATCTTGACTATGGTAATGCATTCTTTGTCAAGGGTTGAGGCTGTTTTGTTATCTGTGCTGCTCAGATGTGTAAAGAGGGGTTGAGAGTATCTAGTGATGGGCTGGTCCTATATGACAAAATATTAAAATTTTAAATATAAAAGTCGAATGAACATTACCCAACACCATCAGTACTGCTGCCTCTTCTGCGAAGTCTTTTTTCGGATCATTTCCTCCTCTGTTCCTCAACACCATCCATCATTATTGAGCTTCAACAAAAGCAGAGTTGAGAGAGTTTAGACTTTCTTGTTAGATTCCATACAAATTCATCTATTATGCCTTACTTCAGGTATTCCGCTTTCCGGTCGAAGAACAAGATCTGGTATTACTGGGAAGTGCCAGGTGGAGGAACAGAGTCTGCAACTACAACTTGTATGTTTGGAGACGAAGGTGAGACTTCTTCATGTTGTAAAACAAAGTACGAAAATCTTCCCCAATCTCACAAATCCTGCTTAGATTATTATGCTTTAGTCAATGATCTTGATGACTTTTATTTTTGGAATACTATGGACAAAGATGATTTGGCAAGGCTGATGGTGGCAGAAGGCTTAATAGAAGAAAAGGCAGGGGAAGGGGATGCCCTTTCTTTGGAGGAAATTGCTTCCTCTTTTATCGATTAATTAATTCGCCTTGAGATGCTTATTCCAGAATCTTTATTTTCTTCTTATGATGGGTCAATCAATAGGATAAAAGTATCGGAGGTATACTATAAATTATGTGTTGTTGAAGGGAACCGCGATGACTTTGTAGCAAGAAATTCCCTTTCACCCCTTCGTGTGTTCCTTAGTCTGCGCGATGCCAATGACATTTCTCCATTCTTTCCTCCATTTAGGCTTCGAAAGGGGATTGGAAGATTGGTGAGTCTTCAAACTTTGGTTGGGTGAGATCTGACGTTATTGGAGAATTACGTTCCTTAACCCAAATGCGACGTCTTACTTGAAGCCATTATGACTATGAAAAACCTCATCTCCTTGTTTATGACATCACAATCCATCTACCATCAAGAGAGCCGTATTCAAGTTCTTCCTTTCTTGGAACCATTTTCCCCTCCACCTCTCCTTCAAGAGCTTCAGTGAAGTGGTAGTCTAATGGAATTACCAAATTGGTTTGCCTCTATGAAGAATCTTACCCTTTTAACTTTGATTGATTCATCTTTAAGTGAGAATTCATCTAAAATTCTTCAGAGTCTTCCCATGTTGAAGTGTCTTTATTTGATGACTTGCTTACAATGCTAAGCTCATTGGTAAAGAGTTTTGTGGTCCAGGGTGTTCCCAAAACTAGAAATTTCGATAATAATATCACATGTTCTCGTGAGTGGACTGAAATTGCATTGGGAGCTTTTCCAAGTTTAACATTGTTGTCATGTTTTTGAAAGAACTTAAGGTTCTTTCTTGAGGGTTTACAAAACATTTCCACTCTTCAAGAATTACATCTAGTAGCTATTCATGATGACCTCATAAGACGGTTGGATGGTGATGAGAATTACAAGATCAACCATATTCCTTCAATTAAGATATCTACTACAATTTGGATTTAAGGATATTCTTTTATGTTGTATATTTTTTCGTATAATTATTTTTCATGAGATTTGGTACATGTTGTATTATGAGATGATAAGATCAAAGCATATTTTGGATTTACGACGTGTGTTGTTTGTAGTTACATAGAATCTATGTTTCATGTGTAGTAAACTTGCATGAATATATTGAAAAAGCATTTATCCATTTGCTCATTAAATCCTCTTAATTTTGAATTTTCTGAAGAATTACTCTTAAGTATCTTGTGATTCAATCTTTATGCACTATATTGTTTCTCTTATCCAACAAGGTTTGACTAAAGAATTTCAGCAAGTTCTGATCAATTACATTGCCACAACAAAATGTTCATTTTCGCTTATAGGGATCGCGGAGAGGTACTCCGAATTGATTTATTTGTGGATACTGTGTAATCTGTAATTTCCATATGTAAATTATCCTTGTGTATATTTGACAGTTCTCTAATGATTGTCCTAGAAAAGTAATACCTTGATGTTTTATATTCCCAGATCAAGTGCTGCTGCAGAATTCCTGAAACTTCTTTTCTCGTTAAAGAGAATACGTTGATTAATGTGAATTCATGAAGGGATCAGTATCTAGCAGCACCACAATGACAACTTTAGTATAAAAAAGTTATTTCGTTGCTCTTGATGAGCTTATAATCAAGATTATACATCACAAGATTTGGAATTATATATCTAATTCTACAATGATGAATAGGAGATGATGAGAATATAGCTAGCTTTAAAGAATTAACTGTTCCATATGTGTTCATTGTTTTGCCATTGGCGAGCTTTTCAGAACTTAGTGCTCCATATGATTCATTTTTATGTGTGCATTGTTTGCTGAATACCAAGTGATCTGTTGTGCGTTTTGCCTCTGGAGGTCTTGTTTCATGTCAGTGACCTCCATACGCTTCCTGTTTTGGCTTCTGGGTTATCTCAGAAGAATTCACTCTTCCTCCAAGCATCGCTCAACAAGATCTGCTTCATCATCATCATCTTGTCCTCTCAGGAATAATCACTTTCAAGGCCCTCCAAAGATTGCGTCTCTTCCTTGCTCGTCCAGGCGTCTCTCTTGATTTTTATATGGGATGCCTTCTCTAAGGTTTGTCATTCTCTAATATATTTTGCGTTATTTTTGGCTTTAAACAAGACGCAAATCTTGTTGCGATCGAAAGATGGTCTCATCATAAGTGCTGCTAAAGTTCACCTGTCATAAGCATTAACTGAAGTAGCAGCAAGTTGTATGCAAATGGTTCATTTTTATGTGTGCATTGTTTGCCCAATACGAGTGATCTTGTAAGGTTTGCCATTGTCTAATCCATTTTGAATGATCTTCGGCTTTAAACGAGATGCAAAACTCAGTGGCGATAAGAAGATAGTCTGATTATGAGTGCTACTAAAGTTCACCCATCATAAACAAGGAATTGTCTATGGGTCCTTTCTCAAATGAACTAGAGGAGTTTCCAGGTCTCAATGTAATCCACCATCTCAATAGTGAAAGGAAAAGTCACTGCCTCATCAACTTCAAAACCTCACTACCCTCAAATATTAGGGAATAAGGCATTTCACAGCATTGGAAGATTTGCCAAACTGGTTAGGGACTCTTTCATCTCTTCAAACCATTTCCATTTCTTGGTGCCCCAAGATGAAGAATCTATCAACAACAATCTTGAAACAACTCTCCAATTTAACATACTTGGATACTGTGGGATGTCGCCTTCTGAAAGGGAGATATGCCAAAGATGGTGGCCCTAATTGGCCTTGCATTTCTCACATTACACATATCCCAGTAAATGGTCAAATACTCCTCCAAAACATTACAACTCGATGAACAAATCTTCGAATATCTATTTCTTAAAAACCATCCTTTCTAATTCTCGATCTAGTTATATAGTTTGATGTTTTTGTTTCAATACTTCGCCTTTTGTTCTTATAAAATTTAAATATTGTTTTATAGGGAGGGTGCAGTAATCTCAACATTTCAAATTCAAGTATGTGTTGTTCAAACATGATTGGTAGTTTCGAGAAGTTGCTTCCAAGGTGGGACTAACGAGTAAGGACATATCTAACGAGTTAGATAAATATTATTTTATTTTTATTTGTGTGTTATTTTTTTTAAATTTGTGTATTGAGAAGAGAAAATATTAAAAAATGAATAGTTTATCAATAAAGTAAAT